>NOXB01000026.1:0-180998 GCA_002901145.1 Cladosporium cladosporioides
TCCAACGCGGCCAACTGCACTGTCTTCTTCCCGCCCGGATCGTGTCTCGCTTGCCTTCGTTCTTTGTCTTGGCTTGGCTGTCGGTTTCCATGTCGTCTCCGCTGTCGTCGTTCTTGGTCACTACCACTACTGCTATCCTCATCGCTATCGCTGCCTCTTCGGCGACCTCCTGCCGCGCGGCCGCCATCAATCGCTGAAACGCGATTTTCTGACGATTGTTGAATCGGTACGCGGCGGTGTCTGCCATGTGTTTCCTGCTGCGTCCTGACGAAAAATGTCACCATCTGCTGCCACGGCTTGGCACTCCTTGTACACTCGATCCGCTGTCTCGATACGGCTCTAATGGTGCGTATCGGACCTGGTTGATCTCGGTGCGGATGCTTCGAAAACGCAACATGACACCGCTACGACGGACGCCACTCTCTGCTATGGCGGCCACGTCGCCCATTGCATCCCAAATGACGGCGGCGATGACCTCGCTCTGCACGTCGGTTTGCTCGTCCGGCTTCCTGACCGTTGCCAACAAATCGTTTCTGTGGGCATCCCGTCAAATATGGGACCCAACCCGTGCGGCGCAACCACGGGTCACCTCATCACTCTCTCCCGTCGGATGATGTCGCATTTCTTCTTCTCCTCATAACTTGCCGATGCCGCTTCTCCATGCCATCTCCCATATCTCGGCACCGTCTCTGCCATTTTTTGTCGTATCCGGATCGTCTTTTGCACCTCTGACCTCGAAATACTGCGAATGTGCTCGGCTGCGGAAAAACCGTTGGCACTTCACCCGCTTGCTGGCTTCCTCGAAACGTCTCTGCGCGGCTTCCTGCTTGGCTGGGCCTGATCCCCCGCGACCCTGCTGCACACTCCACCCGTGTTCGATGCGCCAATGCTTCTTTAATGCTTTCGTCTCGCGTGTGATGTTGCGCACTCATCCAACCGACACTGCCACCCGTCGTCCAAACAATGGCAATTCCTGGACTGGCTCCGTGACAAACGACGGACATCGAATCCGCTTGGGTACTGTATCACGCCCTGCCATTGCTCGACTTCCTCTCTGATACTATTTGCGAATTTTTGTGTTCGACTGTGCTGTTTGTTGGTCAAATGCGCTGCCACTTCGGACGGCCATACTGCACATCTGCACTGCTTGCACACGATAATTTGCCGATTGGGCACATGCTCGAAAAAAAAATCCGCACGCTCCATGGGTGTTTGATATTTTTGCCAACTTATTGCGATATATGTTCTTGATTTTGCGTGCGGTGTTGTTCATTGTACCATCTCGTTGTTTTCCTGAATGCCACTTGGCGGCTTCTGATCCCTGTCGACTTTTTTGCAATTGGCTTTTGATGCATTCATGCTTTCACCACGGATAACGCAACGAATATTGCTCACATTGTGCTGTTTCCAAACTAATGATGTTGCAATTTGCCCGTGGCTATATAATGGGTCTATTATTGGCTGTATCTGGTAACATTTTCTGAATGCACCCTACCCTGAATCCACCGTACCTGGTTTTGGCCCCCGCGAAACCTTATTTGTATGGGCGTCTGAATCCACCCTACTAACGGTGGATTGAACATTTTTGGATCGCCCGCGAGTGACTCTTTGGCGCGCTTGTGGGCACTTCCCGTCGAAGAAGTTGAAGCGAGTTTATCTCGCCGACATCGAAAGAACGACCCCAACTGCTCTCTACTTTCCTTTCTCTCCGAACCCCTGGCAACGTATTACTCGAGTGCAAGCGGCGGCTCTTGTCTTGCAAGAGCTTGCGGACGGCCCTGAAGATGCTTCCATGATCACCCCTCTGGTTGTCCGTACGTGCATGCCCATCGCCTCTGGACCGACCACCCTGACCCGTAGTCGATTCGCTGGAAGCGTTCTTGGGGACCATTGGCAGCGTTCGGTATGTTCGAGCGGGGACTGCGGCTCATGCATTTCCGCAGTCAACGCGCGCTCGTTACATCCGTGTGATTGAGAATCACTGGGGCTCTGACTGGTTTGACAACATACCTGCTGGCATGAAAGACTCGACGTGGTCGAGAGCCTCGGACTGCTCTCACCAACTCCTCAGACTCATCGCTGCAACGGCCAAGAACGGAGTCCAGCTAGAAACGGCAAAGCACGCTTGGGCGCGATCGATACGGAGACGAAGAGACGAGAGCGTGCGGAAAGAGTTACGCATGCGATGCTCTCGCTCTCCGTTTATCACCACAGACGACGTTCGCTCCCCCGACTTCACCCCGGATACCGACCAGCAAGATCATCGTGTTAGTGGGAGCGTCTGTCCAGATGAGCCCGCCGTAGATCGATTCAAATGTGACCCTGGCGTTCCTGGGACGAAACGGAACGCGGCTTTTTCGCATGAGATCTGTCCGAACGATGCGGCACGGCGGGAAGAGACGGAAAGAATTGCAACAAGACTTCGACGTCGATGGTCGCACGCGTGCGCCGGCTGACAATGACAGCGGCTCGCTTGTGTCTGATGATGTCAGATGGGATCGGAGATCAGATGGAGATCAGACCATCCCATTACCCTCCCCAGACCACAGAGAATCATTTGCGCGGATGGGGTCATTGTCTGGAGACACGAGACCTGTCGCAGATATTGCGGCACATGATTTGCTACGGAATCGCGTGAGAGCAAATGGTGCACTCTCGTGCGACGGCCCTTCCATCGCTATCGAGTTACGCTGTGTCATCATGTCGTTGGCGCTACAAGAGAATGACTCGACATTGATCAGATTGGCTGGTCGTTGCTGTGCCAGCTGTCGTTCGAAGATTGACGTACTTGATGAGATGATCGACGGTGTCTTACGCGTCGCCAGTCTACTCCAAAATTTGACCGACCACGAAAGCGATGGCCTAGTGCCATAAAAGCCTGCGAAATGCCGGTCTTGTGCATCTGGCATCAGTCCGTAGAATAGTGCGGACGATTGTTGTCGATCGACGGTGGCTTCGCCTTGAATACGTTAAGTAGCGACGTGGGTGCTTCGCAATGGCGAAATGCAAGATCGACGATAGCTTGTACCTTACATAAGAAGATCATTTGCTCGAGTAGAGATTGACGTAAAGATGATTTGGATCCACCGTCGAATCGTTTCCAAGATAGTCTCGGGACATAGCCGCCAAGACCGGGTTGTAGTCCGCTCTTGGCAAATGGTGAGAGCAAGAGAAGCTGCTGGTATACACGACATCTGCTGCTGTACACGACATCTGCTGCTGTGCGAAACCTCTGCTGCTGTACAAAGTCTCTGCTGCTGTACACGACATCTGCTGCTGTACAAAGTCTCTGCTGCTGTACACGACATCTGCTGCTGTACAAAACCTCTGCTGCTATACAAAACCACCGGCGTTTTTCACAGTTCCTCTGAAAAACCAGAGATATGCATGTAACCCGGCCGAGAATCCCCATCCTATAGGTTAGGAAACGAAGCGGTTATGCTCTGGCTCGCGGCTTTACGCGCGAATGCGATGACTGGCTTGTATTGCGTCGAGCGACTGGGGCGTGGTGCCCTTCTCTGGCTGCTCAATGAGCTCTCTACCCCTCCGTACATTACGCAATGTCGACACAATTACATGCACGCGAACCGAAACCTCCGTCTTCGCCTTGCACATACCCACCTGCCGAGATGTTGACATCGACTGCACGGGATTCGGCCAGGGATATCGAAAACATTGAGCAGCAGCGTCCTCCTCTGAGGACTTGCCAGGTTACGAGGGTCTTGTGTGGCGCAATGTGACGAGACAGAAGTTTCGAATACCCGAGAACGATCGTCCGCGACTAGACTCATGGGTGTGGAAGCAGAAGCATGGCTGGAGAGTCTGGGATAGCATTGGTGAAGAATATTGGCTTTGCAAGATTTGTCATGGCCGCCGCAGCTCGATAAAGCACTGGTTCAAGTCCTTCAAGTCGAAAACAAGAGCCGGCGATCACATGAAAGCAGAACATCGGATAAGTGCCGGAGGGGAAATTCAACCATCGCCGGAGAACCACAAGAAGCGGAAACTGGACCAATATTTCAGGGGCTATGATACTGCTACCGCTATTGAAACACGGCTTCGCGGGATTCAATCTGCTCGAGTTTCGAGCATTACTCTTGCAATGGTCATAGCCGACAACATCGCGTTCAACAAGATCGAGTCTCCCCACCTGCGACGGCTCATCGCGTACGCCAATCCACGGGTTCAGATGCCATCACACACCTCGATATCACGGTGGATCTCCAAAGCCTACGATCAACAGCTCGGGGTTGTCACGGAGACGCTGGCTTCTGCAATAACGAAAGTTTCGCTTTCTTTCGACTTGTGGACATCAGGCACCAGTGTCGCTCTTCTAGGTGTTGTGGCTCACTTCATTGATGCCAGGGGCAAGCCAACAAGCATGCTGTTGAGTTTGCCAAGGCAGCAGGGCCAACATACAGGCGCTTGTATAGCGGACAATGTTGCCGGGATCATCACAGAGTACGGTCTTGAACGTTCTCTCGGCTTCTTTATCACGGACAATGCCAGCAACAACGCAACCTGCATGTCGGCACTTGCAGATGAGTTCTGGTTCAGTGCAAAAGCCAAGTGGATCCGCTGCTCCGGTCACGTACTCAACCTTGTTGCTCAATCGACTCTCTTCGGCAATAGCGCAGACGCACTGGAGCTTGACCTGCTCGGGACACAGGACGAAGAGTTGCGGCACATGGACATCTGGCGACGCAAAGGGCCTTGCGGCAAGTTGCACAACATCGTCAAGTACATCAAGAGATCCCCACAACGCATAGAACAATTCGAGATATCCAGCGTCGCTTGATCTCTCCAACGCGCCGTCTGCAAAGCTGAAGTGTACAAACTCGTTGAAGACAAACGATACGAGATGGAACTCAATGGACGATTGCATTGAGAGAGCACTTTACTTGCATTCAGCCCTCGATGAGTTCGTCGAGAAGGAGATAGACAATTGGCAGTGGCACGCCGGCGTAAGCAGAGAGTGCAGCGACCCTTGATTGCTGACGACCGTCTGACTATCGACGATTGGGAGGTTCTGAAGGCATATCATGAGATCCTACAACCGATAAAGAAGTCAACAAACATCTTGTAAGGGCAGATCGGTGGCCGCTTTGGGGCTATCTGGCAAGTTTTGCCGCAGTTCGAGATCTTGCTCACCCATCTCGAAGAGCAGCGCCAGCGTCATCTGCCAATCCCAGGCCGACAAACAGTTCCACAGCAGTCAAAGCCTTCGCAACAGCGTGGTCATCCTCCGAACGATGATATGAGTCAACATCGGAACACACGGGACAATGATTGGACTAGCATAAGTGGTTGGCGAGACATCGAGTGCGAAGGGGAGGGCTACATCGATGCTGAGCAGCACTTTAGCACGAACATCAATGCTGCCTGGCAGAAACTCAACGAGTGTTACAAACGCCTTGACGACAACGTGGTCTATGTCGCCGCAGTAGTCCTACACCCGCGCATGAAGTGGCGTTACCTTCAAGGCCAAGTGGATCGGTCGCGAGGACTGGCTGAGTACATGGAAAGTGGAACTCGATAAGTACTGGCGTTACAATTACGAGAGTAAGGTGGCTTCAGCGCCAGCAACTGCAGCCGAGGCGGATAGCGATACCGAGAAGAAGAGCGTCAAACAGGTTGCGGACGAATGGTCTGATGGAGAGGATTCGGGACTTGATCAACTCGAGCAGTATCTTAGCGAGCAGCCGGATCGATCGTATAGCTCCGCGGACTCTCCGATCAAGTACTGGCTAGCCAGACGAAAGATCTGGCCACAGCTCGCTGCAATGGCGCTTGACATATATGCTGTGCCTGCCATGGCCGATGAGCCGGAGCGCTTATTCAGTCAGGCCGGCGATGCGATTTCGTCTCGGCGACGACGTCTAAGTGATGACACTGTTGCTTCTCTCATGTGCTTGAAGAGTTGGCAGAGCTCAGGTATCATCACGATAGACAAAAGTCTCTTCGAGCGTGCCATAGAAGCCACTGCGGCGGTGGAGGACAAAATGCCTGAACCGAGCACATAGGCGACCCATTAGACTCAAGCGCAATCAAGCAATCAATCAAACGCTTGCTACACTCAAGCTCAAGCAACCAAGCAAGCCTAGCTAGTCAAGCAATCAAGCATGAAGTCTCTGCTTGAGCTTGATTGATTGTGCAGAAGTCTGCTTACGACACCGAGTATGGATTCCAACTACTACGCAGAGAAGACCCACTCATGGAAAGCCCAGTGATTCGAACCAAGGGTCACCCAAGCATGCCTCGGAGAATGCGACCCGACCACTCGCATCAGCTAACACTGTTCACAAGCACGTACCAGGACGTGAGTGTTGGTGCGGGAGTAGCATGGAAAAAGCGATATGTGTGGAAGACGAGAGGATCAGCGTTGGGCAAGCACATCACAACAGCCGATGCTGCAGTGTTTGCAATCGACATGGCCGCGAAGAACCTCATCTCAACGCTCTCAAAAGCAGACCGCAGCCACGCCGAGATTGTGACAGAATCGCGGGCTGGACTGGTCGCCATCGGAGACAAGGGATACTGGGCCCTATCGATCGTTACTAGTATCAAAAGACAAGCAAAGCGCGTCGAACATGCGGGCGGTCGAGTGATCCTAACGTGGCTTCCATACGACGAAGACGTGGAAGGCTACGCAATAGCGAACGCCGCGGCGCAACGAGCAGCAAAGCAACACCCCAAAGAAATGCGATCGGCTTCACTGTCGTACGTAAGACAAGCCATCGACGCAAGGTGGAAGCCAAGAGCCAGGGCCAACGAAGACATCGCAAAAAGCAAAAAAGTCGGTGGCAGCGCGGTACCTGCAGCTCAAGTCGGGCCACGCGGTCACTGGCGCCCACCTGCTCAGGATAGGCAAAGTCGAAGACGCAAGATGCTGGTGGTGTGATGATAGCGACCAAACAGTTGCTCACCTTCTGTTACGTTGTCGGAAGTGGCGAAGTGGCGAAGATGTATGATGAGGGGGATGCGCGCGAGGGAGATCCCTATCAGTGCAATGCGAGATGAAGAAGACCTGATGACCATGTTCGGAGAAGCAGCCACAGCAGAAGTCCTTCGCTTTATCGGAAACACAGAAGTAGGCCGGCCACTGATCAAAGAAGGGAACAAGGGAGACTACTGGGACATTGAATAGCTAGATCGGAGAGCGGAAGAAGAGGAAGAGATGGTGGAGATGACGGGGAGTAGAAGACGAGTCGCTGGGTGAAGACGGCAAGAATTCAGGAGGGTGCGAAGCCCAAAAGCTGTGGCGGCTCGATGGAGTCGGAGTGGCGAGCAGGATTGTATGGTCAAAAAGAGTCGCGGGAGCACATGTAGAAGCCACAGAGTTTGTCGCGAAGATAGCCGACGTGCCATAAGCTATTTAGCTTGAATGCAGTATGATTTAAAAAAAGAAAAAAAAGAGCACGAGGATTTCGAGGAGGCGAGACGTATCGACCAGTTCAGGATCTCCGGCACGGACTACATCCGGGCAAATTCTTTGGCCAACAGCAAGGAGTCGCGGACCAAGAGGTCGCCTGTCTGGCGTTATGGGGAGAAGCTTATCCAGCTCAAGGATAAGAGAGAGGTAGTCTACTGCTATCAGTGTGAAAGACAGAAAGTCAATTGGTATGGACGTCCGCAATCGCACGCAGTCCAAAAAGAAGAGATTGACATTGTTCATGATAAGGAGACGAGCAAAGAAGCGGATTGGATGTCATAGGGTATATAGTATGAGGAGTAGTAGTGATTGCCTATTTGGGAAGTGGTTACCATTGGTTGTTTTGGTTATGAAATCCCTACGAGCTGGTTGGTTTTGGTTTCACCCCAAAACCGTAACCAACCAAACCATTAACTTCACTGATTGCGAGCAGGGCGGAGCAGAACATCATATCATATGACGACAGCGCTCTCACGAACTCGGAGCAAATCGATCTGCTACGATATGCGGAGAAGTGGACAGGGTCGCATGTCTACTCATGACTCAATGGGCCCCAAGGTGGGCGTGGTCTCGAAGAGTCGACGGCGACTGAGCGTGGAGAGCCGGTAAAACCAAGACTGCATTCAAAACAAGTACAGGCAATACAGTATTGAGAACAAAGCAATTGCAAAGTCGAAGCTGCTGGATCTAACTATTTATGCCGTGTCGAACGTACGATAAAACCGAGAACAACATTTTCTCAAGCTTTTGCCTTTCATCGCAATCGGTGTGCCTGAAATTGCCAGACTATTGCGAACTACGCAACGAACTGACTACCACAAGTAGACTGTGCTCAACCATAGGCCATCTCGCCGACACAATGTTTCCAGTCTCGACGGAGAGCCGTGTGAATTGTGGAGTCCGCATCGTGACGAGCTTGTTCCTCCGACTGATACGTGGCTTCCGAGGCGCCCGAACGAAGAAATAAGGGTGTGTTTGCAGCTTGTTGCACTCTAGGTAATGTCTCGCCATCATTTTCATGTCCCGAGACACTTTGACCGGCATTGTTCTGAGTGCGTGGAACGTCCTCTCGAACGGCCACGCTGATTTGAGTTTTTCCACTAACTTTGTTCTCCGCCTCATCGCAAGTTGCGCAGTCAAAACTCTTTGCCAGAACGATGTACATTCTGTCGCACCGACATGAGAAGCATGCTGACCAAGATTGTACTCTTCAAGGACGGAGGCGAGGCGTATGAAGTATTGGTCGAAGTCTCCGGAGCGTTGTAGTGCTTCTGTTTGTTATCGCAGAACCCCAACAATGGCGTCCGTCTCGGTGAGCACGTCGAGTCGAGCACGTAGCTTTGTCAAATCCGAATCGGCCAGAGGAACCATTATCGCAGCGGAGGGAGTATTTCGCGGTAGATCGAGGTTGTTAGCGGAACGAGGGGTGGCAATGTGCCGGATTCGAGTTGGCGCCATGATCGAATGAAAGGAATGGTGGAGAGAGATAAGACGTCATTTCAGTCGTCGTTGAGAAGTGATAAGTTGGCTTCCCTCGGTCATGAATCTCGCACCCATAAATATATTGGCAGAGGCGACCGTCATATTCCCGGCTGATAGTGGCGATGCCAGCGGCCGCCAAATACCAAGTGCGCTAGTTCTAGAGCCGATGCTTTCTCGCTTAATTTGTTGCTGGCAGGGTTCATAATATAGTGCATTCGCGATAGCAGAAGCGAGATTTGCTGGATGATTATACTTGTTCCAATAGGGCCAGTCATAGAGCGATCCGATCATGAGATCATGAGACCGCTGAGGACGGTGTCGTCGGAAATCGAGTTTTAGCCTAAGTTAGCAGTTTGGCCTCGCAGTATCTAGACAGCGGCGCACAACCCCATTACACTGTACGACCATGCGTCAATCACGCTTGGGATGAATTGTGCGGTCCTCACATAGAACTGTACTCGAGTTGTTGCTACACCTTCACCTCTGATTCAAGCTTTGTTACGCATTGAAGAAGCCGCTGGTTTTCTGGTGTCAATCTCCAAGTGCAAATGAGAATCGATTGCCAGGAAGGCCTTCACCCACGCTAATCACTGAACGATGAAATCATCTTATGAAGTTGGGTGTGAAAGAGTTGATAAAGTTGTGTGTCTACTACTGAGCGAGTTGTAGGAAATTTGCAGCAACACCGCTCAAGAGAATGAAGGTCTGTTGGCATATTTCACTTCCGATGACCCTACCGTTAAAGATATGTGGGTTGGAAGAGAGTTGATTGATGATCTTCAAGTGGAAGCGCCTGACCTATATACAACAGTGGGTGGCGAATGGGGCGCTGCCGACCTTCAACACAGAGGACTGTTGACCTTCAATACGTATCAATGGTCGCGTGATTAGAAGACGCTGTCGAGTGTATTACACCTACAGCATGTTCACATCTCTTCCGGAAATTACGTTCTCCAAGGCAAACATTAGATATCACATGAAGGCAATGGATTGAAGGACAGGATATCTCTCAATGGACAAGTATAGGGTAACTTTGGTGCTCATTAATGAACGAGGGTACCATCGACGCCTTTGATTTGTGACAGCACACACCAGTCGACAGTGCACTTCTTTCTTCATGTTTGCATCAAAACTCACACGGCGTCCACGTTTGACTAGAGATTCTTGAACTCTAGACGAGATCAACAGCTAAGCAATGTTGAGCACGAAGTGACCGCTCGAGGTAAGTCTGGCCAACTCGATCACTTCGCAGCATCGTCCCAGAAAGGGTGTTCGAGCACTTGTCGAATTGTTGGGCGAGCTCCGGGGTCGAGATTGTTCGTTCCAGAGAGCAACTCCAAGGTTGGCTGGGTCATCTGTTGACCCCAGATCCGCAGTCTGAGCCCAGGCCGCTCAGTGACTTCAAGATCAGCCGCCTGAGCTGCACTGTGCAAGGCAGTCTTCCAAGCTTCATCAGGGATGTGTGTGTATAGACTCTCCGGAACAGGTCCGAAGTAAGCAAAATGGCGAGTAAGCACTTCTTGCTCTGGCGTGATGCCTGCTTTCAGCAAGTCCTGGTAATTGTCTAGTAATAACAACTCTCCAGCTCCAAGTATGTAGCAGAACTAGGAAACGCATTAGAGCCATTCCTGCAACAGGAACACGCCTGACTTACAACTAGACCCAATGAGTAAACGTCAGATGCTCGGCCTGTTACCCCTGTCTGTGCCTCAGGACTTCGCCACATTGCATTCCCTATGGCATGTCGCGTCAGTCGACTCTCGCCTTCATTCAATTTACAGGCGAGGTCAAAATCGCCCAGCACGACACCGGTAACAACTTTCTCCCCATCATCCTGTGTCCAATTCACTAGGACATTGTCGGGTTTGATATCTGCGGGCTCTTGTCAACCTATCGCACGTGACATCTGCCACTAATATAACATACCGGAATGAATCCAATCTTTTGCATGCAACTCCGCCACTGCCTCTGCTACCGCTCGCATTATCTTCAGTCTTTGCGGTGGAGGGAATTCGGGGTCGTTTTCCATGAGGGCCAAAAGAGTGTCCCGGAAATAGGGGTACACCAAAACTGATTCCTTTCTACTGACGTCCGTGTGCACACGTAGTCGTTTGGTAGACGGAAAGTCATCCGCGATCTGCTGAGATGTAAAAAAGAAATGTTCAGATACGTGCTTCAGAATGAAGCTTTGGCCAGCGGATCTACTCGGTGTTAGCAGCCATGTACAGAAGTATTCAAAATAGATCTCACTCGGCTTTGTAGATGTCCAATTCCCTATCCTGAGGATGTCGCCTGATGAGCGTACCATTTGTGTAGACGCGACCAGTGTCGCCAGTGATGGTGGAAATCATTCGAACACCATTCGAACAGCTTAGATTATGGATGTGTGATCGTGCTCGGAGGATAGACATAGATGCCAGGCTAGAACGCCGCAAATGCGAGATTATTGAGGCACTTTGTCGGATGCACGGTTGACGAATGTAACGTGTTTGGATGTTTCTAGCCGCTGTATACGCGTCGGTGCTTTAGCGCCCGTCATCCGTCCCTAACCGTCTTGAGCTTAGCGTATTGCAGCGTGACATCAACGTGGATGACGGGAGACGCCCTCATCCAGTAATCCAGCACTCTCGACGACATAGCCACGATGTAGACGCGCAACGCGGTTCTGTAACAACCAGCTCGACCATCGGTTGGTTGTCTTCTCCGTTGCAGGACCGCATGAGTCTACTACTGTCGATGGCATTGGTGACATCTCGTTGATGGGCGCTTCCTGTAACAGCGTTATCATGTGCGTGCTGGACAGCTGATGTGAAGCGCGGCATAGCGCTGGAAACATAACTATAGCCTCGTCGCCCTAAAATCCTTTCAAGTCCTTCGAGATCATCATCGTTTCAATCTTTTCGAAGACTACACTACCAACAATACTTCTTCAACATGGTTCTTCAGGTCGTTACAAGCACCTTCGTCCGGACGATCACAGTGGGTGGGCGACAGCTCTCGCTCATGATAGCCAAAGAAACTGGCGATTGGAAACGCACCTACCTTGCGCCGGAAATCCAGAACAACTTCGTCTCGGCTATGGCTAAGGCAGACGTCCCTGCCAACGCAGCGACGGCCATAATGGCGTAAGTGCTCACTCGTACCTTGTGCCATAGCTTATGGTCCAGATCATCTTCATTAATCTATGCACTAGCGAGACCGAGCATCCTAGCCAGAAAGACTCTTATCCTCACTTCACCGTTCTCTATAAGGACTCACAGGGGAATCATCTTACGACTAGGCATGTCTATCCGTAGGCTGCGATCCGATAGCTCTAGTCGGCAGAATGTCGGAGAGAGCTTGAGGCTGCAGTTCACGAGCAAGGCAGAGATAGATCGGGGAAGAGGACGATGTTGTGGACAAGTACGCAAGCGGCTATATTGCGCTCCTGGTCATGCCCATACATCACTACACACCCGAAGTTCTGCGTCCGTCTTGAAGGCCTGGCAAGCCGCCACCACATGTTCAGCTCTTACGAGCCTGAACTATTCCCGGATCTCATCTATCGCATGATGAAACCGAAAGTCGTCATCCTCATCTTCGTATCGGGGAAGCTTGTCTTGACTGGCGCCAAGGTCCGTGAGGAAATCTATCAGGCGTTCGAGCTCATCTATCCAGTGCTTATCCATTTTCGCAAGACATAAGTCATTTTCATTTTCTGAAGCACGAGATTGTACATATGGAGCCCATGTAAATCACCTGTCGCTGATGCAAGATTGGCATTTGTGTGTTGCCACAGAAAGTGAAAGACCTGTGACACGGACAATGAGGCAAACGCTACCCATTTCCAGGATTCTTCACTGGAGCAGCCGAGAGTGCTGTCTTGTGGAAAGGTGTTTTCTCACGGTGCGACAGTACTCTACTGTTCACTCCCGTTTTTGTCGCATCGCGGTCCATGCGGGAGGTCATAACAGGCAAATAGTGACCTTCGCTGAACCAGCCCATGTGAGTTATAAGCTATAGTCGACGATGGCATCGGCTGGCGTTCGAGACAAATTTATTGTGATTATGAAAGGAAACAAGACTTGTACGATATAACCACAAAGATGTCGAAAACACTCCCGCAAATACTCCCGAAAACTCTCCCGTAAACCCTCCCGCAAACCGTCCCTCCCCTGTGAACTGTCGCACGTCGACGCACTTTGGGGATCCAGATCGCAGATTGGAGGATTAGCTTGCCGAGACACTAGATACAAAGGCCTGGTCAAGCAGACTGCGCGACTACACTAGCCAACAATCAACCAACCCACATTTTCATATCAGCGAGAGGTCACCCTCTCGTGCGACACAAACCTTCTGGCAAACCCTACTACTCTAGTATTCTACAGGGACACGTGTCGCGATTTCAGAGTTTCGCCTCCTTGGGATAAGTTGCCCCGCGTGAACGACGCGTTGCGATTTTGATTCGAAGCCATGCACGTCGTCAAGTTGAAACTCGCCGCGATGCAATCCTAGTGGAAATGCGTCGCGAAGTCCGCCGCGCAATGTGTGACAGGGTCGCAGCTAGCTACTACATTGACGCTTCGGAGCCCTTGTATATTGTTTCCACGCAGCGGTGTGGGGACAATCTTAGTTATGAAATTGGGTGTGAAAGAGTTGATTAAGCTGTGTATCTACTGCTGGGGCCATCCACTGCTTTATACCTTCAGTGGGTCTGTGGCGGTCTGGATGCTCTTGTCCGGCAATCTGCAACACTTAGAGTCATGTTCGTTGTTGCACCATGCAAAGTTTGTATCAAGATGAGGTTGTCCGATCCCGGATTGAAGTGGAACTCGAAAAACGGACGACAGAGCATGAAGCTAACCTCCTGAAAAGCAACACTCCGGCTGTTGCAAAGTCCATGCTCGATCATCTGCTTGCACAAGAAGTGCGTGACGATGAATTAGTCCAAGTACTTGCTTCGACTTCTCGTTGAGGTCAATCGTCACTGTGTATCTACTGCTGGGGCCATCCACCGCTTTATACCTTCAGTGGGTCTGTGGCGGTCTGGATGCTCTTGTCCGGCGATCTTCAACACCGTCGACTCAGCTGGCCGAAGTCACTGTCCAAGTGGACTGCGGGCACCGTGGTGAGATCGAGCGCAAGCGGATGCCATACACTACATTGGTGCTACTGTATTCAGGGCGTGTCGCATTTACTGGCGCTGCGACATTCAGAAAGCGAGACCAAGAATCTCTAGATTGTCGAATGTCCTTATCATCAGAGACGTTTTTGGGTGAACGCACCATTACTCAGGTCTTGGGCAGCCTTCTTGCATGTTATCGAATCAAAGGCATCACGAAGCAACGTGGCAAACACGTGTCGTGAATTTTTTTTTGGCCATGTAGTACCTTAAGCGTAAAGCTATGGATGATACCTGGTTAACCTCATGCAACATCCACTGCATGCATGTCTGAAGGCGCCCAGTGGAGAAGTAGAGTCCTCAGACACACTCCTTGATTCCAACGAGCTCTGACTTACGTCACTATTGCCTCGGCTTTCTTAGCGTACCAATCCGCCATGTGATCAGTATAAAGATCTTTTGAAGGCTGTGGTGGCTCTATAATCCACGCTGATGTCCCACGCCCTTCATGTAAACAGATCCACGTGTAGTTGTAGAACTTCCTGGGATCGAAGTAATAGAGACGTCCTTTGTCTGTGAACCTCGTAGTACCATGGGGTCCTTGTCTGGCCATGGAAGAGAGTGCGGCTGAGACGAATATAGCACACTTCAGCCATTCGGCCTCCCCGTCTG
Organism: Cladosporium cladosporioides; assembly: GCA_002901145.1. Taxonomy (NCBI): domain Eukaryota; kingdom Fungi; phylum Ascomycota; class Dothideomycetes; order Cladosporiales; family Cladosporiaceae; genus Cladosporium; species Cladosporium cladosporioides. The sequence continues at coordinate 14,688 of NOXB01000026.1, forward strand.
TTTCTCGTTGAGGCGCAGCATCTAAGAGACGCAGCCTTTCACGATACTGGTCATTGTCTTCGGTAGGATCCTGGATTCCTCCAGTGATGTTCATTGGGACACAGCGATCGCGTAGGTGCGACCTGGAGTCTGGCCAACCAAAGGTAGCATAGCGCTCTATGATGCTGAGGAGGCATTTCGCCAAATCAGCCGCTTCTTCGAGTTCGAGTAAACAGTCCGGGAGATTCATCCATTGGGTCAAACCATTGGGTCTGGTTAGAAAAAGAATTCTTTCGGCTGGCTTCATCGACAGTGGATGTGAGAATTTTTGACGCGGGTGGCTTAGCAGTGAGAACAAATACTTATAGAGTCGAAAGGGCGAAGCAATGCCAAGCATTCTAGGCAGTAACGGACCTAAGTTTTGCTACGTGTCTATCTCACCGCAATGTCCAGATGACGAGTCGATATCATTTAAATAAGGGTAAATTTGTATGGCAACGTCTGACTACATATGCGCAGAATGGATGGACCCTTCGTTTGGATCGACTCCCCTGTTTTCTAGACTTGACCAATCAGTAGTCTGAGTGAAAATCACCACCATTGCGCCAGAGACGAAACTCTACCAGAAAAAATAATCGACGATTGTCACGGCAGATCACCCTTGTGATAATGGTATTTGAAAATTAACCGCAGCATCGGACCACCTGGATAAGCATCGCAGATGCTATCTATCAGCTGAAACCACAAAAACTTCTTCAAAAGCGGTGGACACCGCCCTGCAGAGGTGCGTTCCAGGCTGTGCCAACCATTCTGCAAAGAAGTCTGCTTCATAGATCCGAGTGACCTCATTGACGAAGTAACGACACGAATTGTCAAACATAGCGATACCGACGTCTACTCGAGCTCCAATTTCGAGAGACTCAAAGTTCGTAGACCAGCCCGGTCTGCTTCGTAGAGCCTCGAACACATATAGCGCAAATCTCTTCAGCTCCTGGAGATCGATTTGGCCATGGTCATTAGGTTTGCCTGTCCGGCTTGAGTTGGGAGTCAAGACAGTCACAACAAGCTCTCTATCTTCGAGCTCAATTGTGTGCACCACCTCCACCACTTTCCCCCTTCGTCGGCGCGTTGCCGCTGCATCGGTCACAGTGACGATGAAGACTCGGAACTCGCCCATTTGCCTTAAGCCTTCCACAAACTCCTGGTGGAACCATCGTTCCATGCTTGCCGCTGCCTTTCGTTTGCTCGTCCTGCGTTGATCTGCTGTGCATCTCAAATATCTTGACACTTCTGACGCAGTCGGGTTTACGATCACATGCTCGCTGCCACAACTATGCGTGCGTTTCAACACACCAACCTTCCCAAGTCGACATGTAGAAGTACAGTCGCACGTGATTGGACGAAAAGACCAGTCTGGCGGCGCGCGCTGAGCAACTTCGTCTAAGGCCACGATATCTCCGATCTTCCCATGCGCATGCTCAAATTCTCCTTTCGAGGGAAAGACGCGTAGAGCACGTGGTTCGTATTTTTTTACGGTTGCGTATATCTTTTGCACCGAAGTAGCAAAATATGCATCATATCGTCGCCAAGCCAACATCAATATCATAGACGTGTCTGAGCGCAACGAGCCGCTCATGAACTGCCGTTGTAACCCATCAGTAGTCTGATATTTGACCTGACATTTTGTGCTATCCTCTATTATGGAAGCGACAACAAGTGATTGGTGAGCAGTGACACCTTCGCGATCGATGCTCAGATATGCTGGTCCTACTGTGCGAAGTAGACTCTCGGCTCGGTGAAGCAAGAAGCAGCTAGGAATGTGCGCACTGTTGGCAGCTGTGGTGTGTCTGTGTTGGATGATTTGAGTGGAAAGCGGTTCTGTCATCCTGTCCTCATAGCCAACCCAGACCAGGGTGGAGTATCGCATATCAGAGCTGCACGCGGGATTGTCGATCTCGTTGCAGTGCATGTGAATTTGCTCTGACTGGGGACCTGTGCCCTTGGTGATCATGAATGAACGTGACTCTGCGTCAAGAGTATCGTGCGCCATTATGAGATTGCGCACCATCAGTGGACAATCCACAGAGATCTTGAACTTGACTCCTGTGTTGTTGTTGCAGTGGTGACACTGGCTTCTGATAAATCTCAATTGATCGCGATCGACTCCGGTGTACTTTGCAGCGGTGCTTGAGTCGATGCTGTTCGGCTTCTCTCCTCGCTGGAGTCGCGCATGTGCCCCGATATGTTCCAGAGCCTGTGCTAAACTTAGTCATTTGGATGCTTGTGCAGGCTGGAGAGTGTCTGACTTACAGCAACATTGAAGCTTAGCTCATATGGAACGCAGACCGTGATGCGGCCCATTGGGTAAAGACGACTTGGCGGGGCTTTACGAAAGACTATACTGGTGGCGGCATCACGCCGGAAAAATGGCTTGCCGATCTGCTTCCATTCACTGCTTGTAGAAATTATGCCGATTACCTCTCGCTCTTTCTCCTTGTCATAAGATTCCCTCGTCTTTGGGAAGCGTCTATAGAAGCTTTGTTGCAGATCGAGGACGACTGATTGCATGTATAATGCCGAAGTTGAAAGGCCAGCGCCTGTTGTCATACTGTATGTGATTCTCCTTTTCCGATGGGAAATACAAGAGGATATGTGGATTCCCTGACATTTGGGTATACAAAGTCGCAGAAAGTAAAAGACAGTAGTAACCAAGAAGGCGTCCGCGTTGACGGAGCCGCCAGTATGCATAGTGAGGCTGGTATGCAATGTACGCAGGATTGCCTATGTCTGGCTGATTCGCGCCCACGAGATACTACACTCACTGGTGACGAGGCCGCCATCTGGTCCGCAAAAGTCCAATGCATACTCGAAACCTTGCATCAGGCATAGAAACCATGATTCTGCATGTATCATGCTCTAAATGATTGACTTTCCCTAATCGCAAGTATGCCCGCTACGTCCAGTCTGCAAAATCTGCGTGATGTCAACATCCCTATGGTTTCCGCGGCAACCTACAAACTCCGCGCTTCGCATCGTCCGCAACTTGACTCTTCATTTCATGCACGTGGCGTCACAATCGTCGAACACTACTGCACCCCGACTTGCAACTCTTTGTGAAGATCAGCGATTCCATGGCGCGCATCAAAATCTTTCCGCCGACCAAAAACACCCAACCGACAAGATCGAAGAGCCCAGCAGCAAAAACCAAGGCGCCATGGCGTGCTGTAATAGAACTCGGAGCATCCAACGGCGCGGCGATGATAAAGAAGCCCGGAGGCGAATGGGAAGTCGTCCGATGGGCACAAGGTGTTGGTGCGAGTAGTGTTGGAGGGGCAGTTGCGATACCAGCAATGACAGCGGTACGCAAAGGAGGTTTGCGCAGAGAAGTACTACATGGCCACGCCGCGGTGCGGGCCCGGAATCGGAATCCTGGCGATTGGGAGATGTTCGCGTATCCAAAACAAGTCTTCACTGACGAAGGAGCTACACCTGTTGTCCAACGGACACTGAATCTTCAGAAAGAGAAAGCGGCGGCGCTAGGGATGACCTCAAAAGAGATAGCGATTGCATTCTTCAAGCATATGGTCAGCGAGGTCATTGGAGACAGAGACGAGGCTTTTGTGATAAAGATGAACACTAGCGATCGCTGGCCTAACCGCAACGTTCAGGAACTGATGAGCAGTCTACGGAGTCTTGATGTTGATGCTGAATTCGAGAATGTGGACGAGTGCTTGAGCAGCGTCGTAGGCAGGATCTCCAGCATCACTGGCAGTGAACCGGTTGAAGGTGTGTATGTGGTGATTGACTGTGGTCACTCTGGCATGGTAAGCTTCAAGACGAAATCTCTGATGCCACTTCTGACGCTGAAAGACAGAATGTGGGCTTCGCCGAGGTCACATGCGGACCGAGGTACAAGGTTCATCGATGGAAAGACCATGCTGCGGGTGCTGGTGAAATCAACATGGCTGTGGAGGATGCAGTGCGAGTATCAGACAGGACTAACGGCGCCAAATCTGTTAATGCTAATGTCTATGAAGTCTCCGATTGCATCGACGAGTACTTCAAACCCGAACCGGATGCTGCGATTGCTCCAAGGTGTGGACTCTCTGAAGAGGAATGGGATAGAGTGATTGGACACGCCGAAATGGCACTCCGCATCCTAGACCGGCGAAGGCCTAATATGGCGCGCCCCACAATTCAAGACGCTCTTGAAGTGAGCAAACGTTCGACCGACGACATTGGCCGCGTGTGCTTTGACTGGGCGAGGGTCACTTAGCCTCCTACTCTGATTGCCTTCCGGGACCTTGTCAGTCAGGAATGCCGCAACTGCAACATTACACGAAGATAAAAACAGACGAACATGTACGTACAATTTTAGAGCACACGTCAACAGTGGCTGACACTCAGCACTGCCGTACTTGCGGGTCTAGCGTGCATCGCAGACAACCCCGAAATCCTCTCGGTGAAAGAAATTCCGGTATCATTGTGGTTGAGAAGCGACCCAGACGAAAGCAAGAACGGAGAGGATTCCACTACTGTCGTCCGGATATGCGCTCAGGGGCAGGATAAGAATGACACGGCCAATGTGAGGGATAGAGTGTCAACGTCGCACCCCATTCACTTTGAATTACTTGCTACTGATGATGAGCCTCCATCCTGGATCTGTCCGTCTTTGGGACGCCAGCTGAAGTTTCCGACGAAGATATCATCAAGGGTTGGAATTCCGACAACTTCGCCTACACTGACGTCGACAAAGTCACCGAGTTCGGGAGATTCGAGCAGCAGTTGCCGCAATCAACGGTCAAGCGTGGCGGACGGGTTTGCCACGTATATTTATATGTGGACGTGTCTAGGTTGTCGGTCGCGTTCTATGCGATATTCGCCAAAGACGGACGTGCTGTCAAGCCACTCGAGAAAACATCTTTCGACAAAGCAGTCCAGCATGGGGAGCTCACCAGCAAATGGAAGAAGTACCAAAAGGTCAACTTAGATATGGTGCGACTCAAGCAAGTTGCGAGACCAGAATCGCTATCCGTGAGGTCGATCGAGCGCTCAGCATCGCCAAGTCATCAACTTGAAGCCAACAACAACCCACGCGGAACTTCAGCATCGAGAAGCCAGCAAACAGAAGATGGTAAATCACGGGACCCCTCAGTACTTGCAAGCCAGCAAGACGAGGTCACGGACAGCGACGTTTCGCCACCACACCCTAGCGCCAGCGCATTGGGCGAAAAGCGAGACGGCCAAAGAAGGACAGCATTGCTGCCCACGAAAGGGAAATTGAAGCGAGCTAGCACAGCAAGTTTGGCCGCGCTAAAACGAAAGAAGTCTACCCATACAAGTGCGTCACGAGAAAGTCGGCTTGAAGATGACGAGAGCGAGTCGGAGATTGAGATGTAGGCTTATGATGGAACCATTGGTCTGAAATCGGACGATTAATGCACAGACAGATGGAATAGATTTTGCAGGCAGAGGTGCAGACTAGGTTTTCTTGAGCGAGTGGGAGCAAGAACTTGTCGACCATGAAGACACTGCCAAGATCCATGGATTTCCAGTGCATTGCGCAAACCTGATCTGGAATGGACTAGATATTTGTAACAATATAAGCGAATCAGAACAGACCAGAAGCTCAGCCTTGCAGCAAAATGTACCAGCGAGATCGCGTGCGCTGTCCACAATTGATCGCGCAGAATGTTTTTGATGACCGCTCGTGATGCTATAATGACTCAGCTATTGACACATGCTTTCCACCCACACACGCGGCGCTTGGGCCTTTCGTGGCTGGGTTCAACTACAACAATGGCAATTTTGACTTCGTCGATGCAGACGATCGCAAAGGTAACGCAGACGTCAAAGTGAGGGCCAAATTTGACATGTACGCAGAGAACGTGCACTGCCAGCATATCGATTTCGCCGGCTGCCTCGACTCCGGATACGCTAGCATGTTGTTCTCCGGCTTAGGTCGCGAAGTAAGCTACTCGGGGTGAGAACCTGGTTAGACAGACTAAAGTCCATGCCGCCATCACTGTGAATAGATACTGAGCTTGGACGGCTTCATATCTCCGGACAAGGTTGCTACTTATACAGGAAAGCTGCTTGACTTTTGGTCTACGATGCCGGAAGCGTTGCGGTTCGAAGAAAGTTGGCTTGAAGCTAAGTTTGCGCTGCCGGAGTGGCCGTTGGACATCATGTCTGCTAGTAAGTGCTGTGCGTATGATTTTACGCCCCTGAGATCGTGCTGATACAGAGCAGAAGTCTTTGCAGATATCCAGTTCTTGATAGTAATCCTCAACAACCATCACAGAATTTGTACTTCTGGGTTTGATTTTGAAGTCTCACGTAGCATTACGACAAGTTCAAAGTCCCGTGATTTTTGGTTGTCTGCATGCCATACTCCTGGCGTTGGGCAGAGTTATGGTCTTATCAACGACGGCTGCGTACAAACTTTGCGCGTCTTCCTTTTCTTATCGCGACGCAGATCAACCGTGCTAGTCTGTCACTAGCTGATCTACAAGCGCTGAACGCAGCGATGATCCTTGTTCAGGATGCCGTTGAGACTGGAAGCCACGTGAATCTCCCCCTGATTGACAAAACCTATCGGGTCTTTCTCGAGATGAAGCAATCACGTGGAAGCCAGCTGAGCGATCTGGCAGTCAAGCGCCTCTCTGTCGGACTCAGGTGCATACAAGCCTCATCGGAAAATATCGGGGACGAAGTCCATGCTTCAAATCACACGATATAGGACTGGCTGATGATGAGGGTGCGGAGTGGCAGGATACGGCGGCAAATAAAGCGATTGCGATAGTCTTTCCATGAGAGACGATGATAAGAAGCACGTCAATCGTGGTGAAGAGAGATGTCTCGCAGCAAGCTGCGGCCGGCTTTGAGAAAGCTCTGGCTGCAATACACGGGAAGAAGTTTAAGGTCTGCGTTGCTGACAAGTCGCAGGTGTAGATGCAAACAGGAACAAATATAGTCTGATTCAGTCAAGCTACAGACATGTTCTATGACAATGACAGAGTTCGCAGGTGAAGACGACCCTCGTCCCACCTGCCAGCTGCAGAAATATAATGGCCTAGAGTCAGGAGTCATTCTTCCGAAGAAATATAGCAGTACTGGACATCAAAAAGCTGGTGTCGACGAGCTAGACGTAGGTCGGGAAAATGAAAGCCTTGCAGGCTCTAATTCAGGACAGCGACATCTGGAACGAGGCCACCTCAAATAGTGGCGCGTCCTCGAGTTGGCAGTCCTCTCAAAGAAAGCTCGTCCGGATACCTTTGATAGCCAGCTAGAGTGAAATGAGTTGAACTCCATCAGAGACGACAAGCGGTATGTTGTGATTGTCCGACTGTGTCCCCAAGACTATAACGCCAAGTCACTTTGTCCCGGCTAGAGTAAGGTTTCGCAGCCCGAGCGTGTCCGGACGCGCATGACCCTAGTGCCATACGCCGCATACGCCGTACGCATGCACCGTACCTGAAGTATGCATATGAACGATCGAGGTCGACTTCACATATCCCTATCTCTATCTCTCTCTCTCTCTCTCTCTCTCTCTCTCTCTCTCTCTCTCTCTCTCTCTCTCTCTCTCTCTCTCTCTCTCTCTCTCTCTCTCTCTCTCTCTCTTTCTGACATGTGAAGTAACTAGCATCTATTCGCACACTGCCAGGAACGAGACTGCTCAAATAGCACATATCCTGACTACTGGGCCCAACTCCGTGTATGTTCGATAGTTCCATCCCGAAAGTCTCGTTCACTCCTAATTTTCAAACCGATTACCAGACACACACAAAGCACCACCGTCGATAGTCTCAAGCCTACAGCATGAATCAGCATCCTATCCCGCATTCCTGGTGGACATATTGCAGCGAAGAGACCACTATCGACCTCAGAAAGTTCAGTGATCCAGTGACACACGGAGATAAGGAAAGCCTGGAAAGACATTTCCCGTATGGACGTATCATCGCCGAATCAGAAACCGATGCGCCTGATCGAAAGTCTAGCCGGTGGTACAGTATCGAGTTCGAGATGTGCAGGTCCAGGGGAGTCAGGAGGTTTTGTTGGTGGAACAAATGCTGGGACACAATTTGATGACTTTGCACAAATTATCTATGATCGTGCGGGAATCGTTATGGTCAAGTGGAAAAAAATCCGGATCTGTGAAGACTGCGTTACAACGCTGTTTGGAGAACAAGATGCAATGACGCTCGAGGCGCCGGTCATACTCTACCTGGGAGGCTGCAGTGGCACCGATGGAATCATTGGTGTGGTGTATGCGCTCAGCGGGGACGCTTCAGTCATCTTGAATCAGCAGCACTAACGTTATGCCAACCACCCGTTGTTGCGTATAGATAACGCAGGGTTCTCTCGTAGGTAGCAGTCCAGCGCATATATGGAAAGCTACATTAAAGCTCTTGGAGATCGATGCTGTGATGCAGGCCTGTTAGACGTGCTATTTGCAGGTTCAGCTTCGAAAGCTGCAAATTTGGGCGCTGGTGAGCTATGTTTTATCAATCTGGCCGGACCCCGTGTCTAGTAAGAGCGAAAAGTGCGACGTTACCAGTCATGTAAAAGCAAGATGGTATCCTAGCTAGTCGAATCAAATTGGTCTCGTGCTTGGAACCATGTGCACTATCATACTTTCAGTCGCATGGGAGATAGACTCAGGGCGTTTCCCGATGTCCTGCACCGAACAAGTCCGAAACTCTATTTATGTCCTACTACATAGGTTTGGAAGTGACTATATGACTCATGTTATATGTTATTAGTAGTAATTAACGTGACTAAAGGAACAGAAAGGCCTTGGGGTCTCAAATGATGGAATGATAAGCCAAGACTATATCCCGATACTATGTATGTCTGTCATGGAGCTCATGTCAAGAGGACTCATCGGTTGCGGATTGCACACAGAAGCAAGACAAAACAAATATGGGTGCTGTACGTTGATTGGTTTCTAGTGACCTTGTCATACACCTCCAGTCATGAGTGGCAAAACTGCTTCATCCTGCTAATTCACGCATGTCTCAGTACTGCGTTTGAAGTCTAACGATTATGGGTAGGATTGCCACCATCGTAATATCAAACGCAGAGATTCGTCTACGCTCACAATCGCGCTTGAAAGATCGATTGATATTATCTCGCAGGAACATATGAGCGAAAGGGCCACCTGGTTTCGGTTGCGCCTGACCTTGCACGCCAATTATCCTTGTAAAAGATGATCAAACGAAATTGTGATTCAGAGCGACATCTCACTGTAAGTGAGAATTTTCGTACCTCAAAAATCCATATAAAGCTGACGATATGCATTTGAAAATAGTTGCATTTTAGCACTGTGACTTTCTCATTATTGCTTATCTCATCAATATGGCGCTTCAAGGGATCCACAAACGATCGCACAATAAACTCAAGAGATTGCGCTTGCTACTTATCGGACTAGACGGTGCTGGAAAGACTGGTATGAATGCTGATCTGATCCTCGAAAAGGCTGTATTGCTTACAACTTTGATGATAGCGATCTTCGAAAGACTTCATTCCCCAGCGCTTACCGAGTCTTCAATGGAAGGTGAAGCTACAATCGGCTTCAACTTGACGACACTCACTCATGCTATGAGAGAATGTATGCTTGTGGATGTTGGAGGAAAAGATCTCATACGTCCTCTATGGAGGCACTACATCTCAGGTCAGTTTTCTGTTATAAGAACAGAAAAAGGGGATCCGCCAATGATCTCTCGAAGCTGTTCGAAGTCACGCCTTCTTCGACTACACAAAGACTCATCATAACCTCAGCCGTCGACGTCTTGATATTTGTGATCGACAGTTCTGACGAGGCACACCTCGCTGAAGCACGGCTCGAGTTGCACCGAATCATGCATCACCCAGCGCTCCGTGCTGTCGCATTACTGATCTTCGCCAACAAGCAAGATGCCACTGGTGGTAAGGACATGACTTCACCGAGACAATCATCTGCAACGTGGACTGATATTATATTCAGCGGTGAAAGCAGATGCGATACGTACTGCACTGGATCTTGATGAGGTAGCTAAAGTCTTTGGATTGAGGATACAGCCATCGTGCACTATAACCGGAGAAGGCGAGTATTTAACAACGCGACCTCGTTTGAGAGATCGCGAGCTGACGGGAACCAGGCCTGGGCGAGGGACTATCTTGGATCTGTCAATGTTGAACAACGCCACAGTACCTGTCCTGTTGATGTTCGTTGTCGCTGTATGTTATAATATCGCGGGGGGATAACGAGACGGTGCTATTCTATAGATGCCTCCAAATTCACAGGGCATGTTCTCGAGTCCGCAAATTTCTCAGAGTTATATGACGTCGCTGTAACGATTCGATCAGCCCTTCAGAGCACGCATGTAATTTTCGGCATGTGCTGACGTAACTGTGTGTGGGTGCGCGGAGGACGGCACACTTCTCTTAGCACCCTACTAGCTCCAAGTGGGGGCGTGGTGCAAATATTTGACGACTCCGAACTTGTATAAATGCAGTAAACGATTGTTCGCAAGACGCAGACACTTTAGGGCTTCTGCGGCAGAGCTTCGACACTAACTTGCAGATGGAATCCTCTTTCCCGAGCGACTCCCGCCCGCCTTCGTTCTCGGGCATCTTGAGATGAGGTACTACTGATAAACCGAAAGAGTCTCATGAATTGAACCTTCATGACTCCTTCCACCCAAAGCACTAGCGCTATGAAAGTCTTGGGAACCTGCCAGTGCTGATCGCAAGCAGTCGTACCAGTGGTTCATCCCGGTCAATACGACATTGGTCGGACTTTGATGCAGAGCGTTTTCTCGGAAGCAAATGCTCTTGCGCTCAAGAATTGCACAATCCTGGAAGTTTCTGAGTGTCTTGTACGTCTGATCTTCGGGAAGTTCGTTGTTGGATGGAAATAGTGATCAGGAGGAAGCGATCGCAATACACCTCTGGTGAGTCCAGTGTACAAGCAGCGATATACTGCTTTAGCAAAGTCAGTTTCAAATGACCACTGTGATTATGCTGGCTTCAGCTCAGACGAGTCTCCTAATCTGCCACAACTCTCCTTGAGAGCCTCGTTGTACTCGTCCATGTAAGTCTCATTCAACATTACGAATGGCCCTTGTCTTCTGAAAGGACCATAGCGCTTCCAAAAATGAATAGAACTCGATTCCCGACACACCCAATGCCTGAACAAAGTACGAGGTGGTCTGTGATCATCGCCTGATCTGGGCAGAGAAAGAAATTCCCAATTTACGGTCGTGATCCCGTCAAGACTCTGGAAGGAAAATGTTCTCGGACTGTTCTCTTTCACAACTGCAGTCAAGACACCCGAATTGCCTTCACAAACGATGTAGTCGCCCGCTTGTGCTGCGGTCCCGTTGCGAGATATATTCGCGCTGTATCGACCTCGTATTTTTATATCGCTCAGCCAAGTCAATCTCCAGGAAGCAACACTGGAGAGATCTAAGCACTATGAATCACCTTCATCAATGAGTATCATGCTGGTCACGGATGTCTGCACTATTCATGCTTACTGCTAGCCTAGCCTTAGAGGGTTGAAGATCAAAAATCGTTTCTCTGCAGACAGTGATTGCTGGCATGCTTCGATAGTGCAAGTCTGGAATGTGATGGTGACCCGGAGTATTCCGGTCTCTACGACATACATAGACCGGAATTGGCGCGGACCAGAATGATGCTCAGCCGAGGTATCGATCAGTGCGGGATGTCGCGAGAAATCTTGGGATGAATCTGAGAGAAGCAAATCGCTTGTTCAATGCAGTCATCGCACTCGCCCATCACCTCTGCATGGTCCTGAGACTACGCTTTTCACGAACATGCTATGCCGTATCCATCGTTGAGATAATAAGGCGGCCGAGAAAAGCCGAGACTGATTCTCTCAAACTTGCTTTACCGTTGTCAGGGTCCATTACCCAAGGAACCAAGCGCGCGCGAAAGGTCCCAGCCCATTGGCCGTTACAAATCTGGAGTAAGTACCAAGGGGCGTACTCAGACAGCGAATCCTATGTAGGGCTTGCCGGACGGTTTCCGGTAATAAGTTCCGCCAGTACTTTCCTGATCAACTTCACTAGGCCTCTTAGCTAGATCCTCATTCTACGACTGACGTGACGCGAAAACTGTGCAATCAAATTGACAGCATTATTCTGTCATGAGAGCGCACGCGTTCCAGAATACCGAGTTAGCGGCGAATGGAGATATTTGACGACGCAACCATATACTGTGTCATTCGTAGGAAAGGAGGCATATCCAACATCTTGCAAGCGAACGTCGCGTTGTACATTAGACTCGTCGATTGTCTCTAGCCCTCAGTCTCGCTTTAAAGTTCGTGGTAGCGAGGCCCTGTAGGGGCTAGTAAATCAGCTAGCGGTTGCCAAGTAGACCCCCCACCGGCTACGCGGTAATTCCACCGAGCAGAGATCTCCGCTGAGCAGATCAGACTCGCACGAAATTCGTGCTTGAGTCCGTCAGGAAGCGCGCGTCGTACGGTGCGAAATGCTTTGTCTCTGCTTGTTGACCAAACTGACACTTGTCGTGCCCCGAATATGAGGAAAACGTCCACCAGGGTTCCGAGGCTTGTGGTACCGAACTCCATTCTCAGTGAGCTTCTGAGTCGTATGATCGGTAATACGGATTCACGGATTGCGCTGCTCTCGCACCATTACGAAGGGGGAGTCCTCTCACACCTATATAGAGGACATGACTCGTTCCAAGCTCAAGCAACCGCTACATGATTAGATCAAAAACTCTAGCGGTAGCGCTACCCATGGAGTGCAACTCCTTCATGCGTAGAGACGAGATGGTGAGCCTTGAGCTACTCGGACCTTCAGATAACTTCGGCAGTCTTAGAACTAGTGGCTATGGCGATCACTCAAAGTGGTCGCTTATTGGTGTCGTTTATGCCTCTGCTTCATGATCTCGATTGTCTACTCCTGCCGCATTAATATGATCTGAGTCTTACCATCTTGCACAGAATCCCGAATTTCCATGCGCAATCAAGTGCACTAACGACTGGTTCAAGCGCAGAAATGTTTGCGAGGTAAGTTTTGTACGCTGAAAGCGGCCGCCCTACAGTGCATCCCATGCCGGGACATCGAGCAACGAAGCGTAATGCACCTGTGACATTTCCCCATGGACAAAAGCTGACTTCACCACAGGCGGATGTCGAAGAAGTTGCCTGCCGATCTGTACGAGGACTTTAAACTGATGTACTTTGGAACCGGCCAATTTGATGACGCCATAAAGACGCAACGAACTCAGGCTGGCGCAACGACAGCCAGCAGTACTTCCTATGATCTTGCAAGGTGAGTCTTGCTTCTTCGCAGTGTATACGCGCTTTCAGGTTGGCGGCTTCTCAGAAGCAATTAGAATCAAATCTCAACATAGATATGTGCTGATCAATTTTAGAATCACTACTGGTCCAATCCGACAGCAGGACACGAAAACTACCGATTCTTCGAACACGCAAACCCTCACACCTAGTCTTCGTTTCGCGAATGAGTTCTGGTCCTCGGATCCAGGGTTGAATCCCGCTTTCACGGACCCGAGCAACCAAGACTTCAGTTTCGGTGTCCATTTACAGATCCATCGTTCGTCAACCTCTGATGGCGCTAGCGCGATGACTCTCCTTCAGGCGGGGAACTTGCATGGAGCCTGTATAGAATTGGATACTTCGCTTTCCGTGCCCTTGTCCGCCATCGAGGGCACGACGCACGGTGGTCATAATTTTCATCCAGACATTGCTCCTATCACATGCCCGCCACAAATGCAGCATCACTTCTTATCACAGCAGTACCACTACCACGACACGGGTCACTTCCAACGACCCCAGCTACAAGCTCGATTCCAGCAGGAGACATTCGCTTCCCGACGATTGGCCTACCAACCAAATCTTGCCCAAGGATGCGCGGAAGACTCGACTGTCGGCGACATTGACCCGAATTTGAACATCGCGGATCCTTCACTACATCAACCACCTGACTTAGTGGGACACTCGCGAAGCTTAAATAAGTCGATGTCCGGCCCATCTCACCTGCCGACTAGTGGAATGTTCCGGTTTCACACAACACTAGATGCGCCTACTGCTATGACTGAACATTCCGACGACGCTCCAATCACGTATCTCAACAAAGGTCAGACCTATGCGCTCAAAGTTGTCGACACCAATGTACATCAACCGACAACCCCTTCGAAATACTGCACCTTTGTGCGTATTTCTTTCGAAGACGAACTGCAACGCCAAAGACCTGCTGCCTTCTGGCAACTCTGGAAGGAGAGACGCGGCATCGGTGAAGCGCACCGGGGAGGCAGTCAGCTGCGAGCCATTGAGTACGTCGATCCTTTCTCGATGTGCAGCAAGAAAGATCCGGATCGGTCACATGTCAAGCTTCAGAGCGCATCATTTGACGGTTTCTGTGTGGTATGGTCCCCCCCGGCAGATGCATCTAGCTGTTCTATTGCTGTACGCTTCAATTTTCTCTCCACGGACTTCAATGGATCTAGAGGCGCCAAAGCTATTCCTCTTCGGTTCTGCGCGACAACAGAGATTTGTGGCAGGCCATGGTCAGATTACAAAGGATCCGTGCGTCATGAGGTTTGTTTCTGCAAAGTAAAGCTTTTTCGCGATCACGGAGCAGAGCGTAAACTGTCAAATGATTACGCCCAAGTCAGGAAAACCTTCGACAAAATCCAACAACAGATCAGCGAGGAGCAGTTTACGACGGGTCGCAATACTAGTCGCAACGTAGAGGATCTTCGATTGCAAAGGCCGGGTCGTTGGACAAGCCTCGCAAGGCCGCGAAATATCGGAAAATACAGCCTACTGAGTCTGAGTTTGCGACTATTGATTATACTCGTGCTGCTCAAGATGATCTTCAGATGAAGCTCATCACATTACAAGACACATTGAACTCATCCAAACCTACTTCAGTCCTCGGTATAAGCGGTGCCGAAGAAGACTCTTACCTCCACTCGGCGGAGGCCCCGTCAGAAGGTAATCAGGATGAGGCTAGGCTTCCAGACGACCCAGATTGCAATGAGCGAATGTCATTGAACGTCAAGAACTCCGTTCCTGGTCTCAGAATACCTCTGTGAAGGAATGACTCGCGAGATGCCCCGGAATTCGACGATACCAGAGTTCAAGCCTGATATTTCGCGCGCGAAGCCGCACGAGTGCCGTTCCAAGGCCCAGACTGGGACGAGACACACCAAGGTGGCGAAGTCTCAGCATTTCGCAAATCTGCCAGACAACCAGGCATTCGTAGCCCAAAGCCCGGTACCGGGCAATCTGACGGTATCTGGAAGCGTCGAGTCAATCAGAATTGATCAAAGCTACCGATGCCCTACAGAGAGTGCTATCAAGCCTGTGGCTTGTGTCTACATACGCTTTAGGGATTCAAACAACCATTCTTTGGATAGATACTATCGCGCGGTCTACTTGAAAAGCTTCACCTACAAAGATTTTCTCTACGCTGTTGCGAAAAAATGCAACATCGAGCCCGCCAGTATCACGCGCACCGTATATGTCAGCTGCAAGGGAACGCAGGTCTTGTTCGACGATGATTGCGTTCATGGTCTCCTAGAAGGCCAGACGATGACTGCAGAAATTTTGAAGACCCCAGAATCGCCAGGTATGGTTAGTCGTCTAGGGACTAACATGGACCTACGATGCAAAGGCGGTTCCACTACTGCACACACGACTGCCATCCTTGGCTGCGAACTTGACTTTTCTTCTGACGGATTGCCAAGTTATGTTGGCACACCGCGCTCTTGGATCACGATAAATTATTTGGTCAAACATGGAGAAGGTCGAAGCGGGCTACATCACTGAGTAGAAAGCAGCGCGTTGCACATGTGCAACAATGCGGTATCTTCTGTGGGAAATTTTTAGAGTAGGATCAGGGTTCATACTGGGGAAGTGGTGCGTTTGACGGCGGAATTGTTCTCGGCTCAGTTCCGCTGGCTTCGGAGAAGTTGACTTTATCATGACTCCAACCTAGCTTGGAGGCTTGCAAACCTGATTGCTGTGCTTACCTAGTCACGCGGTCATAGGATATAAGCAGTGCTTCAATTGCTTGGACATACAAAGTGGGCGAAACCATGCTACTGTGTTCTTTATGGAAAAGTCTGACTTTCATCGTTGGGCGCGATCGATATGATCGGTACATTCGAGAAAAATTCCCATCCCAACCAACCCTTCAGTCAGAACCTTCTCGGGGGGGAGCCCCTCGAAACTCGTCTGACCCCAGCACGGCTGGGGAATTCGGCAAATCCGGGGCGCTCAACCCAACCTCTTCCATTAACGCCATTTGGCGGCCTGCCCAGCGGACCGCGCCCGGCACCGCCAGGTCTTCCGAACGGACGAGGTGCGGGTCCAGGCGGCCCTCTGTCCGGGTAGAACACCCGATCACGACGGCTCATGCCAAAACACATCGCAGCCCTTACCCGCTATCTATTATGTCGTGGGTCTTCGAAGCAATTGGGCTCTTGGAGAAATCGGCGCTGTCCAATTTGGTATCTGATATTGCTCTCCTGGAAGACCGGTTTTAAGTGTAGCCAGTCAGAAAGTTGCGGGCTTCGCTGGTGGTTCTTGGATGTTGACCCAAGAGGTTTGCTGATCGATGTGTGGAAATTGCAGTGGGTATGATAAGGAAGAACAGTATTATGCCACTGAGAATCACATCAATTTATAGATGTATGCAACCGATAGAGAGCCGCTGATCGATGCTTGAGCTGATCTGGACTTGAAGGTCATCCATGGCAGCCATCCTATGTACTTTCCATACTGTGGGGGGTCTGTGGCAAGTATAGGCGAGTCGAAGCAGCGCTAATCTACGAACCATGGTTGAGCAAGCAAGCTGCATGTATGGCTGATTAGCATGAACTGTGCGCCCCTCGACTTTTCGCCATCACAAGTTCATTGGAACTGTAAACTTCAGCTGACAAGGTTACGGCTTCGGCGTTCGCGGAAGTGGTTCGTTCACTCTCCCCAACTATGAACTTCGATAATATCAGACATGTAAGATCTGCGTTATGATATCTTATATCTGAGTGACAGCACCAAGGTGTGAAATTTCCGAACATGGTCACTCAGACGAGCAGTTTCTACCTGAGCTAGTTCAGCCATTCGACGTCGGAGGATCTACTGATTTTAAAGGTTGACAAAAGCCAAAGCCGAGCTCGGAACGACGAACCCTAAGACGTGGGGTCCGAATGTCGACTTGAGCATATACTCTTCGTCAATTCCTTCGGGCACCCAGCATCAGCCCATATTCATGAGCTCGCCAAAGACAGATACGCAACTTTACCCTACGTCTGCCCTAGATTCCACAGCAAATTTCCGGCATCTCAAGCACCTGGTATTGCAGCCGTGTCTAATGTCGACTCCGGGATCTGACATATGCCTTTGTATTCTTGCAATCTTTCTTCCACCATTGGCAGTCCTCCTAAAGACCGGCTGTGGGCCGGACCTTTGTATCAATATCGTGTTGGATTTCTTAGGATGGATACCAGGCGTTATCCATGCCTGGTAAGTCTATGCTGATTAACTGCTATGGCTATTGCAGTCTGTCGTCGACTTTGATCTACACGGCTGTCTCCATCAGCTTGTAAGACACCTGTCTCGAATATCAAGCTTCCATAACATACTTGCTATTTCACTGAAGCGCTGAACGGATGAACAGGCGACAAGCTCAGTCACGACTGGCTGACTGCCATTGTCGGGGTCGAGCCGACTGTCAGAGAGGGCAGGTTGTGGCGACTGGCAAGTCCTGCCGATATCGTTGTCGGACGAACTCCGAAATAGCCCTTGGTAAGAAGTTGTTGGAAGTTGAGACGACCAGTCGAGATGATCGGCTTATTGAAATGAGAAGTAAGGCCCTGTGTCTGTAGACTTGTTCTTGAGTTTTTTTTTCAAGCGCTGGATTGCATGTATCCTGCACCAGTAGTCCTGAAGATATGAACGATGGGAAGCCCTAGTAATATCGCCTGCGCTCGTGGTGGGTAGAACATCTTTAACCAAAAGAAAGTTTGCACAGAGATGGCCACTGTCAAGATATTAAGCTTGATTTGTGTGAGCATAGGTGATCACATTAACCACGCATGCTTTCAAGAATGCAAACTTGAAACCCCGCAACGATGACCAACGTGCAGCGTTGTGCGGGATTCCAAAGATCCGAATTCATCACGAGCATACCGAGCCTCCCCCGCATCGGATTTGCTCGGGATTCGACATTGGTCTCGGTTGTCCAGGGACGCTGGGTTAAAAGCATCCACAATATGTGCTTTGTTGCTATCAGACTTACGGCGTTGCGAGACATTACAAGGAGCAACGGTGCTCCAATAATTCGAGCATGCATGTGCTTAGGGAACTAGGTGGTACCGATGCTGTACAAGTCTGCGAAGAGCTCCTGTCAACGGGCAATCAACAGCGTCTTGTCGATATATTGAAAGTCATCCTGAGTCCAGCTTGATCCCGCACCCTCGGTCTACTTCTACCCACGCGCAGCTCATTTTCGAACACATTGCAACGCGAATGCATACCTCACATCCATCTCGATCGACAAATTGACTCGCAAGCCCCACACGCGAGACTGTTCCATCGAGACATAATGGACATTCATTCGAACCAAGAATTGCAACAGGATGTTGCTCGTTCCTCGGAACTACACGAGCCAGCACTTGGTCCAACTGCAGCTCCGCGCCGGCCGAGTCGTGGGGGACCACACTGAGGAAGTGCAAGGCGCTCTCGAGACCGTGCTCAAATTCATTCGACAGCAAGATGAGGCGTGCCTGAGCGACGAAGACGATGCTATCACCATTCAGCACCTGCTTTGGAAGTTGCAAGCTCATGATGCATAAGAGCACAAGACATCGAATAGCCTTATCAGATCCTGCATTCGTCACATATTTGCTCGAGTCAGCATGTAATGTCACATTCGTAGCATATGCAAACATTGGTTCTCGCCACACGGTTTAGTTCATGAGACTACTGTGAAAGGGATCGCTTACCTTTTCTCCTTACGGCACGCGCGAACGCCGCAATCCATCGCCGTACAGCCAGGTGACACAGCAGTTTTATGTTGGCTACAACCAAAGAATGCACGTTGCGTGGCCACTACCTCGATGGCGCAGGTGTCAAGCACTCTTAGACCACGTGGAATGGTGCAGGCACTGCGAAAATCGACAATGACAATAGGTCCTCAAAGTCTTCTGACGCCCGCTTGGAGAAAGAGGCGATTAGGGAAACTCGAGTCTCACACATGGAATACTTAAATGCTACTCTCGGGGAAAAGAATAGAATTTTTTAAGGTTTTTTGAGCTACCCATTCGTGAAGAATTATGGCCGTGGATCACCCCTAAAACCCAATATGAAACATGTCGTCCTGCCGACTAGAATCCGTGCCCTGAGACTCGCTTCTCATTACATTCTGTACATCTACTGGTCAAACTTTGCATCCACCATCATCACTTGCCGGCCTCTTCTTTGCACCTTTGCAGGTAAGCATACATGAAGTTGTAGGGCAGGACCCGCGAGCGAAGTCTTCACTTGGATTCCATTGGTCTCACATGTGTCATCTGATAGAATCGTCTCTCTTCGAACTTTTCGCCGATGGTGTTCCAGATCAGGGCGAAGAGTCTTGAAAAGTCCAGTACGGACAAATGTGCCTTTTCCTGTCTCTTGGCTGTCTTCCGCGCGTGAATCAGCACTTCTCCATCTAGGTTCAGAAGGCAGTAAGCGATGGTTGGGCGTCCTTGTTCGTGGGCGCTTATTTTCTACGACGGGAGAGCACCCACGGCTTATCTGTCGACTTCCAGGGTCAAGGCCAAAGTCTTCTGGGCGCAGGAGATCATCCGTTTCGAGGTCGGTGTTTCCTGAGTCATTACCTCTGGACCATAGCGAGTGGCTTATCTCTATATCAATTCGGCTCAGGCGTGACACAACATGCTTAGAAGGTACGACTCGCTCACTTTACCGAAGGCAGACTCGTCCATAAGTTGATCGCGTCGAGCTCGCCAAAGCTGCCGCGAGAGTCCAAGGTGGCCAGATTTCTACGCTCTCGCAAGGTTGGTTGTGTAAGATGTCGGGTGCAACGACGCTCTCCAGATTTTGCCTGGGGATTGAGCCATGAAGCGATCTCTACCGTTGTTCGAGTGTCACGTCGGCAGCAAGCTGTCCGCTTGGGGTTTTAGGATGTAGTTTTGTTCGTCGATTCCGGACATATTAGCTGTCAACTTCACCTGCAAATCTTGCCGTCGTGTTTGGAAGCTCCATTTGCACAGCATCCGACGTTTACACACACGCATGGGTTTTCGGCATAAGAGCGAAGAGGGCAGGTTTGAGGATCTCCTCCTTCTCAGGTGCGCAATACTACAAGAGAGACTCAAGTAGGGAGGGCGGTATCTTACTTTATTGAAATGGAATCAACTTACTGTCCATTATTGTTACAGAGTCTAGATATCTAGCACTCGACAACTGTGTGGGGGGCCACGGGCTTGACGCACTTCCATGCGATCGCTTGTTGAGGTCGTCTTCTGTGAGATGTGGTGTGGGTGTACGGTAGAAGTGGCCAACTACCTCGGTTTTATGTGAAATATCCTCGTCGATGAGAGACTCTTAAGAAGTGACTGACGTAGTTGTCATTGACGCTGTCTGTCGGATCCTGCTGCCTCGACTGGTTGTCATGGAATTAGTATGAGATCGTTGCTTGGCGTGGAAGGAATATGGAGGCATTATTCTACGGAACACCAGAAGCCAAGATGTTGAACATATCTAGCTTACGAGGTTCAAAGATTATTCATGATAGCTCCTGCCTTTGTGCAAAGTGGATGACTCCCCTCTACCGTATCGGAGTTTGTCGGAATCGCGCAGAGGGCAGAGATGGGGGACAGACTTGCAGAGTGAACAAATTCATTTTCGGCCAGGGAAAAACATGGTTTGTGGGAATTTTCAGTCAGAGATCAAGATATGCAGTGGTTTACGATCACGCACAGCTTCAGAGGTCTGTGTAGCTTAGAGTTAGTTTTTTCTGGCGAGACAGCTGACGAAGCTTGGGCATCGCTTTCAAGAAGTATAGCTCATAACAAGCTTGAGGTGTCGATGTTTCCAAGACACAACGTAAAATAGTTTTCATCATCTTTTAATTATGGTTCGTAAGATCAAATCACTCGCGTTCTGGAAAAAGGAACACAAATTCCATGCCTTCGCTAGAAAATGTCTCCAAAGGGCAGAAGTTTTCACGCGGCTTCTCAACAAGGCGTTCAGGAGCGCCGCACAATATTAAGAACGGATAAAAGGGCATGATTTGTCTACCCGCGTTGACTTTCCAGCCCTACGCTAGAGTCTTCAAAAGAGCTGCATGATGCGCATGTCTATAGTCCCGATATCTCGGGTCTTCGTGATTGCGAATAAGTTGGGCATCTGACCCATAAAGCCCATGACACTGGCTAGGAGGCTGATCACATCTGGCTGCTCGGTCATGCTCTACGCGATGAGTTGTGGAAGATTCACACTAAGCTCTCCTTGCGTAGCAAAGACGCTCGCCTCTCATGGTGCGTTACTTCTTGACGCGGACAGTGCAGCCAAGATCGAAGTCACTGCCCATTGATAGGTCTACATATTACAGTCATATAACTTGAGTTTCATGTCTATTGGCTGTCCTGTTTAGTTGAATCTCGACGTTGAACAACATGCATTGTCACGTTCTTTTTAGACTTTCTATCAGTCACTAGATTCCAAAGCATCTTTCTCAAGTGATGCGACACTATAATTGCTCCCAGGCTTAAATCCGTATCATACATGTCATTTGGTAGACTAACGAGATATTGGTAGCAACTCTCGAGGAGAAGCATGGCGAACAGCACCATGCAGTAACCGCCTTTATTCGAGATCGAAGCCACAAAGATTTCGATCTTACAAAGTCCCAAGTCACAAGAGCATGTTGAATCAATTTGAGCTACGCAAGGCATTACCTTTTGTCCACCATCTCAGATTGAAATTTCGCGAGAGGTCGGTTGCCTTGAGACTGTAGCTTCCAACGCATTCCATGTCCGCGTTCGTGCCGGAGCCAGAATATGGCCAGGTAGAATTACGCAGTCGGGATAGAGAGCAGCGAACATCCTGGTGCACTAGGGACATCTACCGTGGTACGCTTCGGGGCTGAGAGCTTCATAATTTGCTTTTTTGCGCGCTGCATTGTGTCTTTATGGGTAGCAGGAGCAAAACTCGGTGGCATTCAACGAGCTACCAATCTTGAGTGACGTCGATAGACTTGCTGGAAAAATACAAGGACAACGGCATTATAAATTCCACATGCATCTGCCATCATGAGCTGAGGTCTTCTCGCAGAATTTATGCCCCTCAGCGACTGGTCCCTCCACGAAGCTCAATTCCCGCAATCTCAGATACGTAAATTGGGAAGCTTCGCTGAGATGTCTACAGGACACTTTGTTAAGCTTTTCGCTACGATTCTTCCACCGTGTCCTGGACCACCGCCAACGAGGCCACTTCCTCTCCCCCTACTGAGCGGCAATCTCGTTTCTGCGCGTAACCACAAATTAGTGAATAGGAGATCGACTGAACATGGCACAAGGTACGTACAGCCATGATTCCTCGAGCGCAAGAACTTTCACGACTCGCGCGTGATGGGGAGCGCGGCTTCCCTGCGTCTCATTGTAGCGCTAATTGAACATCCCCGCAGATATTGGGATCCGTGCATAATTACGTAAGACTTTCCGAGTTGAGTCAACATAATGCGTCACTAGCACAGGAGATCGTACAGGACAAAGGTTTCTCTTCGAGCTCCACCCTTGAACTGGGGCGAATTCTAGAGCTCAAGCGAGGTGATCCGCAGATCTCCAATCTTACACAATGGAGCTTATGAGGAAGCATACCCAGACTTGCGAAAGCGGGGGGCCAGAATGCGTACATCGTGCGAGTTTGCCATGCACAGAGAGCTCTCTCGCGGCCTAAGTCGAGACTCACCCTGTCGTCAGTACTGAGGTTGTCTCGATCGAAGTCCAGAATTACTGTGTTAGATGTAATTAATCCATTCGCATGAGACAAGTTCTATTTTCTAGCAATCTGTGATAGTTCTAGCCAATGCGTCATAGCGTAAACTAGTCGAGCGTCCCTGTTTCTGGCGAACTTCCCAATTTACATGTGCTTCCTCAGTGTCTTCAAAGCGACCATTGCATTCCTCTTAGGCCCAAGGGATTCTACTTCTGAGCTCTATTCATCACTCGAGATCGAGTGTGATGTCTAAAGCATTCGGAGAAAACGGCATTTGACTCGGGTTCGTTGGTGCTCCCCGGACGTCTGAACGTTGAGGTTTGAGGGGTACGTTGTCATAACCACAAGTCTACCATGATCACTATATGCGCCTTAGACTGCTATGATTGGCCAACTGTGTCGTAAATGAAGGCCAAGGCCGTAAGTAATGCTTGACATCTGCAGCGCGACTTGTCATCTCGGCAACACTGCATGACAGGGTGCAGTACAGATAGCATTCAGGGTTTTGCCGCTTTGCCGACTGCGGCGAGTCTGGGCTGAGTCTGGGCTGAGTCTGGGCTGAGTCTGGGATGAGTCCCCACTGCCGTCAGCGTGGAGGCGAGCGTTCGGTCGGAATACGGGCCGGTTCTATGTCTCAACACAATTGTCCAACAGGAGCGCTCAAACTAAGTCTCAGCAGATACCTTCACTCTCCGTGCGATCCCCGAAAATTCAACAACGTGCTTCCCTGCTAGTCAAGCGTTTCCCAGACAGGAAAACGCACGAGAACCGTTGACTTTACCATCAGCACACCCACAGTCTTGCATGTGGGCATGCACACCACATCGAATGTTTTGCCCAATGGGTGTCCGGTTTCCTCGACCCCCACAGATGGTGTCCCCACAGTGGCGACCGCAGGACATGGCCAGTTGCGCATCGTATATGCAGGTGGCAAGAGGCTAATCGGAATGCTAACAGCCTCAGGGGATCCCATCAAACGCCTTATGTCCTCGTGCGCTTCGTCCTCTCGCGTACATGCCGTGCCGTCACAGCCACAAGCACCAGTTCCTTAAGAAGGCTCTTGAACCCTTACCCTGCGTTGCGTCACAGCATGCCTCTTAGTTGTGCAAACAACCGAAAAAATGCTGCCCATATCGCCATATCCACAGATGGAAGCAAATTCGCCCACGCGGAAGCGCAAATTGCCCACGAGGCAGCTTCTCGCATGTTCGCTCTGTCGCAAGCGAAAGGTCAAGGTTAGCACATGCAGCGCACGGCATGCTGCAGGCTATTGACCATGTGCACTAGTGCGACCGAACAAAGCCGTGTTTTGCTTGCTGCGCACGCGGTGAACCCAATGCCTGTCACTTCGCGGTGAACGATGGTTCGGATTATGAGCCGATCAAGCAGTCATATACGATCCGTGATCTTCGTCGCGAAGTGGAGGAGTTGAAAGAGCAACTTCGCAATGCTCATGAAGCTGGAAGATCTTGCGTCTCCGACAAGAAACAAGATACTGCTACTAGCAAAATTGGCCCCTGTCTAGTCGTACCAAAGCGCCGCCGGTTGGATGGAATACAGCCATTAGCAGCCACCCATAACAGAACACATACCGTTAAGTTTCTGGAATTCTGGAGACTCGTGAATACCCTCGCTGGACTAACAATTTGTATAGGTCGTGAGAACACCGTTCGTTAGTCTGCCATCAATTGATCAGCATCTTCGACACCTGGAACAAGCCCGTGGCGTATCCTTTTCCTTCTCTACAATCAGGAGACAATACCACTGCAGCTTTGACGCGGTTGCTTCCTGCCAAAAAGACATTTTCGCAAGTCTCGAAGTCTTTCATAGTATAGCACAAAGCTTCGCGGTCCCGCAGACGCCTGACAAAACGCGGAAGAAGGAGATTCAGCATTTTCTCTCAGACGTGGAGCGTAATGCTACGGATGCACCGGATATGCTCGGGCTCTTGTTCGCTGCTCTGGCATTGGTACTCCACATGAGTGTGTTTGGGAGAAGACGCAGTTGTAGCAGTGCAAAAATCAAAGCAGCCTTTACACGAGGCAATTCTTATAGTACGTACCACCCTCAAGTCCTCATATTTGTACAATCTACTCACGTTGAAGAAGTCGCAGCAAGCATGCAAGCTCTGCGAAATGCTTCTTTCATGAGTGAACCGACTCTGGTCGGAATCAAAACGCTTCTTATCCTTGGAGTCGATCTCTCAAGGACGGGACGGGCCCAAAACGCCTCTGCGCTATTTGGCACAATTGTGCGCTTGGCATACTCGATCGATCTGCATCGCGATCCTGACACGCTTGGACATCGCTTGACACCGACTGAACGTCAAGTACGACGGAGTCTGTGGTGGCTAATGCTATATTCGGATCAACACCTGTCGCACATTTTGTGTTCTCCATTGACAATCTCCAGTGTCGGAGACTGTCCCCAACCATTGTCTCCCACTAGCAACCTTCTCGAGTCAAGGGTAGCTCATGTGGTCCACGAATTAACAATGTGTGCACGAGACATTTCGACTTCCAGGCAAAAGATGACTGTCAAAGACATGCACGAAAAATCGTCGAGGCTCGAAGGTCTCTGGCAGTCGATGCCGGAAACGCTTCGGTTCGAAGTGGATTGGTCACGTAGCAAGCGACAGCTTCCAGAATGGCCTTTTGAGCTTATTTCTGCAAGTATGTTCCTCTGGTCGGACTAGAATGCATCGAACATCTTTTTGACAAGCGTTAGGAATCTTTGCAGATATTCAATATGATCGTGCTTCTCAACGATCCAAATTCCGCCAATGCTTCAAGTCGAGAGGTGTCAGACTTGCTGCGAACCGAGGAAGACACAATAGGCGGCATACCCATGAGTATGACTCCATTACAGCTTCAGGCGATGAGCAAACGCTCTTGCACGATTCATGCATACATCAACATACTGCACGCCTTCCTCTTCTTGTGGAATTGCAGCTCAAATGCTCGGTTCAGTCACCCGGTCGAGTACCGGGCCGTGACAGCTGTGACAATACTCCTGACGTTGGGAAAGAGAGCGAGATGCGAGGTCGACATGCCTCTCATCGATGAGGTCTACTGTGTCTTCCTCGAGATGCAACAATCCGGCGTGAGTCGTATGGCCACTTTCGCCATTGACCGGATTTCTTGTCTACGCATGCAGTTCAAAAGTGATCTTTATAGCCAGATGACAAAATTCCCAGAAATCTTTTCGATTGGATTGGATGTGTATTCCATGTAATGCTTCAAATCTTGTCCGAGTCACACGACTACGGGCAAGCTGCGATAGAATGCCGCAGGTGACAAAAGCAGATAGCGATTCCGAGGCGCTTTAGGCTATGACGAGATGATTTGAGCACAGATCGAAGTGGCAAATTGCAGAATTGTTCGAGGATCTTGCGGCATAACCAGAGACTGCTGGTGGATCATATGACAGGGTGGACAATGCGCAAGTGGGTGCCGAAGAAGCATAGTGCTCATGAATTTTAGATCATGCTGTAATTATCTGTCTCAAGGGAATCGCCAATGGTCGATTGATTGATTGATTGATTGATTGATTGATTGATTGATTGATTGATTGATTATGCCCTACACGGTTTCGGCCGCCTTTACTAGCAGCTATGCCCGGTGGAGGAGAGCTTGGCAAACAGCCGACGCGTCCCGTACGGGCCGCCCCACTTCACCCAGCCTAATATTTAGAAGTAGACCAGGCCATCTGCCCCCAGTGCACTCCTTACTTTTCCTCAGCCACCGTCTCCAATTACCTGTCAGATTTCGCAGACGGTGCTCTCGCACTATGTCCCTGCATCGTTTATGCTGAAGCTCTCTATATGTACGCGACCACGCATTGATACACGTGCTTCGCTCTAGGTCTTCCGACGGAACGACTCACCCCCGCATCATGAACAAAGAGTAATGGTAAGAATAATTTCCAGACCCGCATCCTTGACATTATCTCAGAAACTCAGGTCCTCTCTTTCAAGGCCTGGTGAGCGGGAATTTAATGACAAACCTGTTGCGGTGGGTCTCCATTCTCTTCAGCCAATAGGAAGTTGGAGTTATCGAGGCCTCTCAGAGGGCCGGATTTAACATCTCAGGTTCGCTTTGGTGACGGCTCACTCTCCCTACCGACTTGTACATCTTTGTCACCGCCACCACCCACCGACCCATCTCTTACACCGTTATACAGCGCAGGTTTGGCGCTACACGTTCTGGTCTATACCTGCTCCTAGCACATTCTCGAACGTCCCTTCAATCGTGTCTGACACTTTCAGCTACGGCGATACGCGGAAACAACTCATGCTCCATCCGAACTTTCCTCAAAGCCAGACCAGCGAGTCCAGCTGGCACAGTGACCCTCCTGGTCCGATATGACGATACAACCACGATCGTGGAGACGCAGATCTACACACGGCAGTTCCACCAACTGCAGACGCTGCATTCCAAAAAGAGGATGTAGTTGACGAGCTGATGAGCGTGAAATAGATAGGAAGCCCTGAGGAAGCCGGTGACGCCTTTATAAACAGTATACAGCACGTGTGCCGGTGGTGGCTAAGCAGGCAAACCATACGATGCTTCTGCGCACGATGATCCGCGATTGGCTAAGTATTGAGACCTTGCGGTGAAAGCCTCCCCATTGCCTGATGAGATGGCAATCATCAATTGCGACAAGCTCAATCTTAGCCTGTATTTCTGGCTTCTTCACGATCGACAAAGTTTCAATCGAAGACGCTTGCTCGGGCCCTAGGAGAGGGTGCGTAAAGTGATCCCATCCTCTATTTGTTGGAATATCTCGTGTTCAGCCGTCATTTCGCTGGTGATGAGGCAGGCTTGAGCGCCTGGTTTTGTCGCGATGGCAGCTTCCTGCCCGTCGACAAATTTGATCGACGCTATCATCTGGACGGTAATGAGAGTATTCGATACCGAAAATGCTCGAAAGATTATGCTCTTTCTCCTGTATTGGCGGTGAGCAGAGATCTTCTCCTCGAACGACATTGGCTCGGGCGGTGATGCACGCCCTGGCTAACGCGTAGACTTCCTCATACGCTTATTCGGCTTTTGCTCAGGCTGTGTGAAAGTCGCGGGAACTACAGCGGACTGCACTTGGGACCACGCGAAGATCTTCTCCCAGAAGTTCAGGACCTTTTTTCTGAGGCCTGACGAAAGATTCTACACTGGGGACCACGATGGGACCACAATAGCTATCAGTAGGTACCACAACGGACCACGTCAGGGAACATGAGAATCGTTAGGAAGTGCGCTGAGAGGATTGGGACCATGTTACAGGTTTGCGGAAAGTGATGTGGGGTGCAGTTGGGAGGGGTGGTGGTAGTCGTCGTCGAGGATGGAAGGAAATAGCGAGATCTAAAACGGAGTCGCGAAAGATTCGTCGTACGCGTGGCACGAATGTCCTATATGCAATCGGGCAGTTATAAACAATAGGTCACATGCTTATAAGCATCTAGATCGTAGCTAGTGACTTTGGTGGATATGGGCGTGCTTTGGTGTTGTCGATATCTCGTGGCTTCGTAGAAGCAAGAGTGGGGCAATTGGGTGAACCGGAGCTACGTTACACCGAAAGGCCGCCGGTTCGGGTTCGGGCTCAGACGCTCTTGCAAAGGATTTTGAGGGTGGGGCTGAATGGAGTGTCATGATTGGATGTAGATTTTGTTGTTGCAGCGGTTCCATGCAGTCTACCTGTACTGGTATTTTGTCGCGCTCCGACTTCATGCTTGTGGAGGCTGAGTCCCTGCGCATGTGTACGCTTGGAGTTGCGGAGATTGGCTCCGCAGCAGAGTTGGGCTGAGAGCAGCGCCGCATCGGAGTTGACTGTGCGCCGACAAGCGATAGGACGAGCCTTACTAATGACCGAGCGCAAGCTGTAAGTGGCAACAGCATCCGGACGCGATACACTCCAAAAGACATGCCACCGCCCCTCGCCTGGCATATTCCGCCCCATCTCGGCAAGACGATCACGTTCAGACTGTCAACAGTCAAATAGTCAAGATAATCAGGGTCATCTGTTTTGACTGTTTGAAAATCCGAGTTTGTCTTGTTTGATTGACTGATTGACCAGGGTCAGGCTTGTTTGTTTGAAGAATTGTTTGACTGTTTGGCTCTCGAAGAGGGAGGGGGTGGGGGGATAGTGGCGTAGCTGTGCGACTCCATGGAGAACAAGACGCATCATATCCGTATTTACATGGCCTGACGGCTTGCCAAATGTGTATGGCACTAACCATATATTTGAATTCTCATGGGCGAGCATTTCTCACCACCTGCCAGTCATGAGTGGCTGCGAGCAGATCGCGAGGCGCGGCAAGAAACCCGCGGAACGGACCGCTCCGTCACGACTGCCCTGACATCTCGTACCCCCTCTCTAAAGTGTTCTCATTGGCTGGCGGCCTCAAGGTACCCAACTCGAACCCTGGTCGAACAACCAAACAGTCAATCAAACAATAAGTTTATGTAAGAATAACACGATAGATTTATTCACATGCCCACAATAATTTTGACAACTCGATCACATCCGAGAACAAACAGAGGAGAAAATAACGTTTTGACATTAGGCGAGATGGTGAAGGGAATCGTACGACGCCGACCCAGGCATCCAGTCGACCCCACGCAAGCACATTATGTACGACTCCGTTTGATTGAACGCAATGGGCGTTGGTTGTCCTGATGCAATAGCGATATTCACATCGCTCTACCCTAGAAGCTGGGGCTGCGCAATCACATTCCCTATCGATCAGTCAAAGCACTACCATCGCTCAGCTACGCTCAGAATTTGGTCGACCAAACTCGGGGGAGTCATATGCAGCGCAGGACCCGTCCCAATAGCCCCAGATCCGTATGGCTCGGTCATGCCCGTGCTTGAGACTGGCATTTGTGTTGGGTGCGAAGTACCGGATTGAGCTCTTCACTAGTCTCGTGAGATTTTGACGCCTTGAAGAAGACATTGCAACAGACGTAAGACGTACCTCTGTTCTGATCCACTGACATTGCGCAGCGGAACCTGAGACGGCATGCCACTTAGGAAAACTTGGAGACCGTGGCTCGAACCGTCAAACATTCGCACTCCTGCGATGCCAACCGACACCCACGCGTACGTGGTCCGTCGCAATTTGTACGAAGTGTTCGTGAGAGTCAGATTGAGTGCTCGTAGCATTGTTTCCTGGCATTGGGACGCTTTGTAACTCGACCGCAGCAATCGATGGAGGCCGAGGTGCTAGGGCATGGCGCGGATTGGCGGCCCGCTGCTGGGAGCTTGAATTGGCTTGCGAGGAGGGAAGTTGGGGGAACGACATTGTTGCAGCGGTGTGTGCTCTAGATTTCGGTATGAATGCGACGACTTTGTTGACCTACGATTGTGAAATACAGCTTCCATCATCTTCTTATATTCTAATTCGCCTGCAAGCGCGAGATTGTTTCGACATGTTGCGGCCGGTCTTCGAAATGTTGACGGAGGACAAGGCCGTGCAGTCGGCAGCCTGACGCAGAGTGCCCTGACGCCACATCTTGCTAGCTCGATTGTGCCTGACGAGGTGTTGTGCTTGGAGCGCGCAAGCAAAGTTTGATCTTACCGAAACTTCGTACAAGCAAGCGATTGTACACCCTGTCAAGCTAGGCGGACATGACTGTGCACTCTGCGTCCGCTTTTGACGTACAGCCGGTAGATGTGGGTCTTGTGGCGCAATGACAGAAAATCGCGCCGGAAATCAAATCTAGTAAACTCGCTTATGGTGGGGAAGAGCGTACGTTACATTGCATACATTGGCAATCCGACGTACGGTCTGTCCAGGACGTGTTGCACGGCCGCGGCCGGCTCTTTGTGGGGATAAGGATCACGAGACTTTTGACTTGCATTAGAGCTTCCATTACTGAGTTTTCGATTGTGCTGGGTTGGCACGGCTTCAACACTGGTGGTGCTTGACCATGCGTTGCAGTTTACACAAGCTGCTAGAGGAATGGCGTCGGGATGCAAGTTGGACTTGGTCACCAACAATGACTTGGTCGATGGAAACGAATATCTGCATCGACCACAAGAGTCTGCCGTTTTTCTCCATGGACAAAATTTCACATGTAGGGTCTTTGTAAGGTTTGGTCAGGAATCAATTCTAACATCCTCATACAACGCATTCGTTTACAGGCGTGACGCTGATGGTGTCCTTCCATGGTTTCCCGAAGCCTGTCGCATATCATCTAAAAGATTGCAAGCTAGCCTGGGCATTATCTGGAGTGCTTATGATCATCCGACGACGTCGAATACATGAAAGCAAGGCAAGCTTCCTCTTGGCCAATATCCTTTTGATTGAGGTTACGGCCGCTAATTAGTTATTGGATTCAAGTGGGGCCGCACACCCCTGCAGCACCTGTCAGATTTGGACAAGGTGAACGTAGTCATTAGAGATTGATACCGTACGGCCGCGAGCGACCAAAAGCGGATGCACGATGGCGTCAGACGTGCAGGACGGCCGTTCGCTGCCAAAGCTTGTTGTGATGCCATAAATCGCGCCGACTTTAGCTGCATGAGACCCATGCACGCTCGGCACGCTCTGGAAGCACGTTCCATTTCTATTTCCAAAGTACAGTAAATCAGGCGGCCGACACTTCCTTGAGCCTCGCTCGGAGGATGGGACCACGCTAAATCTCGGCTGCGAAAGGAAATGAAAAAGCTGGGCCAGATTCGAGATCAAGCGCATTATCACGTGCGTAGATACAGTATCATGAACACTCTGCACGACACATGTAAACAACCACAGAGAGAGTACACGCCTTTACTCGAAGCTTATCCTGGCCGTCGCACTCATACCCAGGCCAATTGGCCTCGCACGATAGCTCGAACTGACATGATCGGCTTGGTTGTCTGAACAGGGGCCACTGCAGGAGGGTTTCCATGTTAACAATCCTGAGCGACACGATCGCTCCATCCGCAGTCCGGATGTCCGACCAACGCAGTATGATCTGGCCCATGCGCTGTGTATGCTACCAGGCAAGACCGCCTCGCCGCTACAGGAGTGACCGTCAACTCATAGACAGCAAGTGAAAAAAATAGAAAAAGGTGGACTCTATACGCATGGCGCCGATGAGCGCAACGGTGCGATGGACTTTTCGTCACGCCCAGGACAATGTTGCGCGACCGCATGGCAGAAATGAGTCAGGGCGTACGGACCCAGCAGACTGGCAGGCCATGAGCCCTAATCGCTTCACTCCGGCCACATGACGGCATTTCTACAAGTCTTTCGGCTTGTTCACTCGGTGCCGTCCAGCTGCCCGATAGACACAGGATTTCCTGAGCTGCGCGAATCAAATGCCAGAATGCAAGATCATCCAGCCGAAGCTGGGCGCAACAATGGAGGAGAGACAAGATTGGGACATGCATAATTCGCGCGCGTGACACACGGTGGTGCTGAATGCCCTGGCTGTCATGGGAGGGGGTGGTCGGTCTATGTGTGAGTTCATGGATAAACTAACTCACAGCACGCGGGCCCAGCAGATTGGCACACCATGAGCCTTAGTCGCTCCACTCCCGCCATGTGACGAACTGTCTTACGACAATGGCTGCCTGCTTGGCTGTTTGCTTTCGAGGTCATTCTTCATTGCGCTCCTGGCCTCTTCGTTCGACTTTGTTTCATTTAATTCTCTACATACAGCAGTACGATGAAACAGCCTCAACGAACCCAGCCCTCGCGAACCGCTCGTTCAGGGCCGAACGCCTTATCACTCACATCACCGCAGTCTGCACTATGCGACGTACCACAGGTCCTCGAGCGCTCTACGCGCAGTCTTGCAGACGTCAAGAAATGTACGGGCGCTGTCACAGGCCCGGGTGTTCTTGTGAAGCTATACCCCGTCGGCGACTTGTGGATCGTGCGCTCTCCACACACAAAGAGGTGGATCCCAAGCAAAGTAGACGACATGCGTACAGCCAATGCTAATGCCGAAGCCAATGACAAAAACAAAGCCTCTCAGCCAGCCAAAACCCGTTCAGTATCCGCGCACAAAGCGAAGGCACAGCTTATCAGTGAGAAAGCTGCGACAAAGAAGCACCAGAGATCTCGAACGCGACGCGCAGAGAAGGTGACTGAGCAACAAGTGCAAGAAGCTCAGGATGAGTCAGACGAAATGAACACCGAGCCGGAGGAAGAGGAAGATGAGGAGGAAGGCGAAGATACGGAAGAGGAAGACGCAAGAGAGGAGGATGTACGGGAGGATGATGTACGGGTGGAGGATGCAGGAGAGGAGGATGCAGCGGAGGAAGATGAGGAGGAGAAGGAAGAGGAACATGCAGAAGATGAGGATGCAGTGGAGGAGCATGCCGGAGAGGAGGATGCAGTGGAGGATTTGGATGGGGATGTCGACGACTCAGAAGAGGGGGGAGATCTGGAGGAGGGGCCAGACAAGGATGCAGTGATGGAGAAAGAGAACGGGGATGGTTTTGAAGAGCAGGATGACGATGGGCATAGCGAACCATCAAAACAAGCTGAAACCGCGGAGGCGGACAAGGAAGAAGGCAAAGAATACGGAAGCGAAGAAGATTTGGCAGGAGATGAAAGGGCTAAGCGGCAGCAGGAAGCCGAAGGACAACAGGAAGCGGAAAGAGAGGTCAATGGAGATGAAGAAGAGACGACAAGTGACGAGGCACAGATGCATAACGAAACCACGGGGGACGACGACGGAATCCAAGCTGGCCAAAGGGAAGAACATGAAGGTGACGGGGACAAAAGAAGTGTTGAGGTTCGTGGCGAAGTGCGAGAGGATAGAGAGTTTATGGAACAGCGGGTGGCTGCAAATCATCCCAGTGGAGCTTGGAGGAGTTGGGCACCGGGACACACAAATGGCACAGAAGAGGAGACAAGGGGCACAACCTCTGAGGGAGGAGAAGGAACAATTGAAGCTAATGACGGAAGTGGTGAGGGAAAACGAAAGCGAGACTTGGAAGGAGACGGAGCCATGGGGAACTTCAACCCGGGAAGAACACCCGAATAAGCGCAACAAGAACACACGAGAGGATGATGAGAGCGACGCAAACATGGAAGACTCTTTCGAAAGAGGTATGGAGGCCCCTCCGCGACCAAGAACCCCGTCGCGCATGTCTCCTACTCTGTCTCCCGGGTCGACTATCAAAACTGTCCGCCAGACTAGTGTGGTGCCCGGATTAGAAGACACCGAAAATGCCGTCTGGAAAGCCGCGAAGAGGGACAGCGTGATCATGTCGCTGCCACTCGAACAACAGACAAAAATGGTTCGTACAGCATTGTCCCTTGGAAGCGAAGGAGGCATCGAGGAGCTCAGACGTTTCGTGTGCAATTTGCGCAAAGGTAATAAACGAGGGAGCGACAGCTCGACACCGAACTCAGACTTCATTGCCCCTAATCTTGATCTGAGAGCCCCACTTGCAGGCAACGCTCTGGTTTCGCAACCTGACTGCATCGCGCACTTCTCCGCACTCTATCGGCGCTTGGACGTCCTTGAAACCCAGGAAACGCTCTTCACCATCACCAAACGCGCGAACTTGGCTGCTATGGCACAATATCGCGAGAGCCTCGTGCCAAAGGGTGTTGGCGGGAACCGGGCTAGAGACGCCAACCTCAAGCTTTTTCGCGCCATTTTCCCCGAATACTCTACGGTCGAGCGACCGGAAGACAAAACCACCAACTCAGCGGCGTCACAAGACTGGTTCAGGCTGCGCAATCGGCTGAATGAGGGCAGGGCATGGCTCGAAGTGCGAAACCTTTTCGGCGGAAATGGTGCCTTTCTGGCTTTGCCGCCACAGTGCGTTCCTGACAGCCGTGTATCGAGGACTACTGCTAAAACTTCGGCCCATTGCTCGGTCTCCTGGATGTAGCATGGAGAGCATTGGACGATGGTGCGAGGCGGACCCTGGACGCTCTAGTACGGTATGGTCTCACTGGACAGTCTCTTCCTAGAGCAGAACTTGCGCTCGAGCGACCAGAGGCTGAATCTATAGCAGCGCCGGTTGGCCTGTCGCCTATGCTGGCTGGCTGGCCAGAATCTGGTTGTGCTCTACAGTGGCCCGTCACTTCGCCGTCAGCTCATCAACGGAACAAAATGTGGAGGGTACCGTGAATGCTCCAGAAGTCGTCCGGACAGTGACTAGCGGAGAAGAAGTCCCAGCGAATGCAAAGTCGAGCGGGCTGAAAGAAACGATGCCGGTTGTAGACGAAGGGCTACTCGAGAATGTAGACTTTGACGAGCGCTTGAGCCAGCAGATCTGAAGCGCGGTTTCCCATGCAGTTAACATATACATATAGCTCCAAACCTGTGTTTGATTTGAGTTACTCTTCTAGATTATGCTATCGATCTTGCATCGGGGTCCCTAGTCCTCTCCGCCAAATGATAGTAAACTCCTGCCGACAGTTACATTGTCCTGACATCCACCATGCACAAACTGCGTACCCGTGTATGCCTTTGCTCCCAACATTGCTCCTTCACGTGATGCCAAGAGATCCAGTAATCATGATTACTGGATCTCTTGGCATTCTGTTTTGGATGAAGACCCTCTCACGTGATACTAAGATGTCTGGTGCATTTTAATTGGAATGTCACACCTCTTGTATTGCCTTGTATTGTCCTGCCTTCTTCACAATCTTATCACTGGTCGCCTAGAATAAGTGGGGACGGGCAGACAAAAGTCCTGTGTTAGTTCTATCATGCACGGCTGAGAAAGGCTATGCGCAGAACCTGTGCTACGAAAGGTTAAAGCGAGACGAGATCAAGTTGTGAAGAGCGTGCTTCAAGGCGACAGCAGTGTGCCCATGGGAAGTGTGGTGGAAGGACGACTATGGGTTTTCTGCGTGTCCTGCGCGCGGAAGGCACTACTGGATAACGACGAGATTGGGGGATTCGTGTGGACAGTGTGCGGAGGTTGCGAGAGAGCAGAGCAAAAGAGGTCAGGTGCAGAGCAGAGGGGAGGCATGCGGATACAACGTGAGAACACGGCGGCGACGCCGGGGTACCGGGCGATTGAACAAACGTGCAAGGACCGAGGCTGGGTGGCACCGATGATCAGGACGGAGGGAGTGTTGGACAGGAAGGAGCTGCTGCGCGAGCACGTGGAACGCACGAGAATGAGGAGCGGGAAGGTAACGGAGGCAGGAGGGGAAAGGTGGGTGGAGATCCTGAACTACGTGGAGGCAGGGTCTTTGGGATGAGGATGAGAATGAGGCATATGGGCGATTCAACATCGAAGACTTGAAGATGAATATCAAACATGTCGGGGCCTAAGTTACTCCATTATGCTGCGTGAAACGCGAAGCATTAATGTTTCTGAGAGTCGGATCGAGCCAACAGCGACCCGGGCGGGGTTGGTCTGTGCTGAACGAGTCTCACGCAGCGCAAGCTACAGACATGACACCACTGAACGGGTATCTGTACAAGATCAAAGCAGCAGAGACGAATCTGTGCGATTGCCAAGAGGCACCGGAGACGAGGGAGCATTTCATCTTTCGGTGTGTCCGGTGGAGCGAACAGCGGAAGATTTTGGGCGTCTGGGCAGGTGAAGACAATCTTTCGCGCCTACTCGGAGGCAAGTCGACCGCAGATACCGACGACTGGAAACCGGACATGGAAGCAGTGCGGGCTGTGATTCATTTCACTCTAGCGACCAAGCGATTTGAGCACGACATCGACGAGCGGCGGCGGAGGACGAGATGAGCCGAATGCAAGGACCAGAAAATATCACCCTACAAACCATCAATACCGCAACACCCCCAAGCACCCTCGTGCACAAGGCAGGCCACGCTTCATCCGCTGGAGATAGGACGATGAACACTTGGAAACACAGCTTCAAGACCACCCGCCGACCACTAATCAGGAGAATTCGAAAAGCGAGGTAATACGCACAGTAGAAGTGTAGAGTGGGAACCACTCTTCTTTTCGACTTTGTCACGGACAGGGTCGTCGTTTATATAATTCTAGAGCACTGAGCGAGCAGACCAAGTGCACACCACCGTGACCTCGCGCGCCTACTTGGCGGGCATGTCAGCCCGCAGTAAAGGTGGCGGAGGACCAGCATCGGGTGACGTTCAAGGGTCTGGAACGCGCGGGGAAGCTTCCGAGCCAATTGGAAGCCAGATTTTCTCCTCGCACCCTCAGTTTCGAGGGGCTGGATTGCAGAACTGGGAGGAGCAACAGGCGCATGCCGCAAGACCATCGAGCCCGAAGAAGCGGAAGACAGATGACAACCCTGCCTTTGGCACACGAGACAATGCGCTTTTGCAAGCGATAAAAGACATCGTTGCGAGAGCTGCGCGAGTGCCAAATGAACCCCTTGCCGCTGCTGCCTTCCCGGACGATGTGCGATCCCTCCGAACGGAAGTGGAAGAAATCAAGAAAGAACGAAATCAACTCACGCAACTCATGGAAGAGGTGAGGGCAGTGTTGAATACACTCAAGCAGCAGACATGGGGTATCCCAGCCCCGCCAAGGAATAGCACATTGTTGAGAGGAACGGCACAGACATCCAAGAGTCAGACAAGTCCACCATCGGCGCCAGTGACACAAGCCTAGCTGGGCCAATATTACAGAATCGGGAGCATGTAGTGGATGGAGCACAGTCACCAATGGTAAGAAAAAAGTGAAGAAACATCCGCGCGACCAGCCCGAGTCCTCTTCGTCAGAAATGTACGTTCGCATAGTTGCGACCCTAAAGACATCATGTTCGAAGCAAACAAAGCCCTCGTCCACGCAAGAGCTCATGTGACGGTAAGACTGACCAAAATGAGATATACGGACAAGGGCAACTTGACAGGTGTGATGAGCGAGAACGCAAGTGCAGACGAACTACTCAACTACGCATCCGTAGTGATGGCGGTCGTTAAGAAGCTAGACCCCGAGGTCGCCTATATGGAAAAGACAGAAAAGTGGCTCAAGCTGCGGGTTCACGGCGTCGAACTGAATCGCTACATGAACGAAGGAGGACTAGACGTAGCACGAGAGGAGATCGAAGTGATGACAGGTGAACAATTACCTTTTGCACCGCGATGGATCAAGGGTGACACATTAGCCGAACGCTTCAACAGTGGCAGCATCAAGAGGTCGACACTCGTTTTGACCGTGAAAAGCAAGAAGGCCGCGAATGTGATCATGTCAAAGGGGCTAACCTTTGGTGGCAGGCGCCACGAGGTGGAGAGGTTCTGGGAGAGAGGCGAAGGCGGGATGTGCATGCGCTGCTGTGGCCAAGACCATTTCGGCCAGTGCACTGAAGACCCCAAGTGCTTCGTGTGTGCTGGGGACCACGAAGGGAGCAAACACAGATGTACAGCCGAAGGCTGTAGCAAGATGTCAGCGCCATGTGAGCACCAAGTGGCGAAATGCGCGAACTGCAAAGGACCACACCCAGCAACATCACCGCGGTGCCCCGAGAAGAGATCGAGCCGACGGACACGCCAGCAGAGGCAGGTCGAAATGCGCAGCAGCCCACCAGTGATGGAACCAGTAGTAGAAGAAGAAGATGATGATGATGATCTTGTGATGAACGGAAATCAGAGGGAAATGGAGTCGACACCCACTGACCCGGATCGAATTATCCCAACACAGGTGATCCCGATATCCTCAGAGATGAGCACACCAGAACCGCTACCGCAGGACGAACCATCACCCCGACCGACAAGAGAACTTCGTCCGAGGACCAAGATGGTGGCAAAGGAGGCCCAGATCTTCGAACCCAGCGACCAGACGCACATGTCCGTTGACGATGATAGTGATACAACATAAGTGCAACGGCACGGCTGTGTCAACGATAGCCGCACTAGAAGCGGCCATCGAAAGAGGAGCGGAAGTGGCGTGCCTACAAGAGCCGTACGTGGGGAGGAAACACGTGATCGGTCATCCAGGATTTCAAATCCGATGGCCGGAATGCGCAAAGAAGGACACGAGAGTAGCATTAGCAATCCGCAACGAGGCGCTAGATCGATACGTGTTCGAGGAGAGGACGGACTTGATGGACAGCCCCCACGTGCAATGCTTGGACGTCTGGGAGACACTGAACCGCAAGAAGACTCGAAAGACTAGACTCATCAACATCTACAACAGAGCCGGAGTCCAGGGCGGCGGGCACACGATTGATCACATGGACATGTCGCGACTGATCGAGGCAGGACCATTCTCGCTGGCGACTTCAACGCGCGTAGTCCTGCATGGGACCCGTGGGTGTCGGGAAGGCAGCACGCCGGGACTGTGGAGCGAAATGATCGAGAGGCACGGACTCATCATCAACAACAACGACTATCAGGCCACGAGAAGGGGGAAGAACTGCAGATCAATAATTGATCTGACCCTGAGTACAAGCAGCAGCTCTCGTCAAGTGGGAGATCGATGAGTCACTGGCCACTACATCCGACCACGTGATTGTGATGTGTTTGAGTGGACCCCACTCAACGCAGTCATTAAAGGAGAGACGGAGGGTGTGCAGAATTGGGATCTTGATGGGCTTTACGCGGACGAGCAAACACTCGAAGCCGCAAGTGAAAACTGGCTTAAGCTGAGTGAAGGAAGAGTGCTGATCGATGCGTGGGCCACGTCACCAAGAGCTCGAAGCCGAAGCACAGTGGATACAAGACAGCCTGCGAGACGTGCTTGACAGGCATGCCGCGGGCAAAGCGCCGAGGGCGCGATCAAAGCGATGGTGGACCAACGAGGTCAAGCAGCAGAGAAAGCTGTTCGCAAGGGCCAGACGTGCCCACAACGATGGCCGCATCTGCTTCGACGAATACCGTAGGGTGAGGAACGACTACTACGCGCGTACGTTCGGAGAGCCAAGAGACTGGCTTGGGAACGATTCCTCGAAGGCGTCCTCCCGACCGACGAGACGTCGGAAGTAGCAGCTGACCCTGCAAGGTGCTGGCAAGCGCTTAGATACACCAAGCCGCAAGTGCCGTCACACACACCAGCGATCAAGGTGGCGGGCGTGGAAGGCCAGCCGGACAAGGTCGCGGCAACGGCGGAGGAGAAAGCAGAGATCTTCATGGCGCAGGCATTCCCGCCTCAGGCCGTGGTCAACGAGGACATCCAGATCCCAGACACGAGTGCTGGAGTGAGTGCGGAACAGGTCTGCGAGGCACTGTTCACACAGGCTGTCAACAAAGCCCCAGGCATAGATGGAATTGGCTTCAAAGCGCTGAGACTGCTGTGGCGGTGGGCAGAAGACCGAGTGGTAGCTCTCGTGCGAGGGTGCATCCGCAGGATACCATCCCTGCACGTGGAAGACTGCGAAGGGCATCCTCCTGCGCAAGCAGAGAAAGCCCACATACAGCATCGCGAAAGCATAACGCGTCATCAGCCTGCTCAACTGTCTCGGGAAAGTGGTCGAGAGGGCGGTCGCAACTTGGATCGCATCGTACTGCGAAGCAAACGACATCTTTCATCGAGGACAGTTCGGCTGTCGAAGGGGAAGGGGGACGTCTGACGCGGTGGCTCAGCTGGTCGCAAAGGTCGAGAACGCATGGAGCCAGAAACGGGTTGCGCTCGCGCTGCTCCTCGATGTCAAAGGCGCCTTTGACCGGGTCAACAAACAGAAACTCATCCGGCGGATGATACAAGTAGGCATAGCGGGCAACATTGTCGTTGGGTAGACTCGTTTTTGTCAGACCGCCGGGCCATGTTGGTGATCGACGGGAGGACGGGCGAGACCGCAGTATCCAAGCAGGCCTGCCGCAAGGATCGCCAATATCGCCGATACTGTTCATCCTATCCGTCAGCGAGAATGTTCCAGTGGCTAGAAGATAGACACCCGAAGCTTCAAGCCATATCCTTCGTGGATGACGTAGGCCTGGTGACGGAGTGTCACAGCGTAGACGAAGGCACAATACAGCTCGAGGCGATAGCCAGAGACGCGATACAATGGGGATCGGACAACAAAGTCGAGTTCGAAGTCAGCAAAACTGAGGTCCTCATTTTCAGCAGACGTCGCAAGATACTACAAAACGCAAAATCCGAAGCCGTCCGCATCGGACAGCAGACCTTCACCATCAAGCAGGAGGCGACCAGATGGCTCGGCTTCTGGCTCGATCCGAAGCTGTCGTTCAAGACACACTTCGAGAACAGGATGGCCAGTGCCAAGGGGGCTCTACAGCAGGCGTCTAGCCTCAGCAGAAGCAACGGCGGCTTGTCCGTCAACCTGATGCGGAGGGTGGTCGTGGCCGCAGTGACCTCAGTGGCCATGTACGGATCGGAGATCTGGTGGAGAGGCCAGAAAGACAGATTGCGAAAAGTGCAGTTGCTGCTGAACAGCCAGGCGAGAGCCATCACAGGGCTGCTGAGATCGAATTCCTACAGAAGGCATCATGCCTACCCAGCGCCCAAGACCTCCTCGACCACCGTCAGACCAAATTTGCGATGCGGGCGCTCAATGCAGATGGGGACCACCCCACACACCAGCTCCTGCCCGCCAACTTCCGCTTTGGTGAGCTCCATCGTCACGAGGGAGCGACAGGGCAACCATCAAGCATTGGCTGGACAAGACCAGAAAAGACACACCGATCGTTCGGAAGCAGGCTTGCGCAGCAGATAGTCAGACACGTCAGCTACGACACCGAGTATGGATTCCAGTTGCTACACAAGCCGACCCTCTCACGGCAAGCCCGGTGGTTCGAACCCACGGCTACTTGAGCATGCCTCAAAGAATGCAACCAGACCACCCGCATCAGCTAACGCTGTTTGTAAGCACGAACAGGAGTAAGCTTTGGTGTGGGAGTGGCATGGAGAGAGCAATATGCGTGGAAGACGAAAGCGTCAGCTAGGCAAGCACATCACAACAGCCGACGCCGCCTTTCCGCCATCGGCATGGTCACGAAGAACCTCGTCTCGACACTTTCGAAGGCAGATCACAGCCGCGCAGAGATCGTGACAGAGTCGCGGTGGCTGATGGCTATCGCAGAGAGGACAATGGACGCCACCGATCGTTACCAGCATCAAAAGACACGCGCAGCGGTTGAAGATGCAGGCGGTCGAGTGGTCCTGACATGGCTGGAGAACGATGGAGACGTGGAAGGCTACGAATAGCAAACGCCGCAGCACAACGAGCAGCAAAGCAACAGCCCAAGGAGATGCGATCGGCCTCGCTGTCATACGTGAAGCAAGCGATCGAGGCAAAGTGGAAACCAAGAGCCAAGATCAACGATGACATCGCAAATGCTAAGAAGTCGGTCGCAGCCCGATACCTGCAGCTCAGATCGGGACATGCGGTCACCGGAGCCCACCTGTTCAGGATCGACAAGGTAGAAGATGCGCAATGCTGGTGGTGCGGCGGGAGCAGCCAAACGGTCGCTCACCTCCTACTCCGCTGTCGGAAAGTGGCGAAGACAGCGAGACTCTATGATGCGGGGATTGCGTGCGAAGAGATCACTATCAGCGCGAGACGAGACGAGCAGACCTGGAGAGCCTGTTTAGAGATGAAGCCACTAAAGAGGTCCTCCGATTCATCGGAAACACAGAAGTGGGCAGGCCAATTACCAAAGAAGAGAACAGGGATGACTACTGGGACATTGGACGACTGGACCAGAGCTCAGATGAGATGGGGATGATATCGAAGACGGAGGAGAGTGAGGGGAGGGAGGTTGCCGACGGCAGGAAATTAGGAGGGCGCAAAGCCCAAAAGCTGTGGCGGCTTGGTGAAGTCGGGACGGCGAGCTGAACTGTAAGAACAAAGGAAAAACAAGGAAGAGCATAATTAGAGGTCACAGAGATTGTCGCGAAGATAGCCGGCGTGCCATAAGCTATTTAGCTTGAATGCAGTATGATAAAAAAAAAAAAAAAAAGGGTAATAGATTTCCCCGAGCTGTCATGTGCGAGATGCCTGTCTCAACGTACGGGAGCCCTTGAATCATTTCATCTATATTGACTTTCTGCAGCGAAGGTGGCTCGTGAACACCAAAAAGACGGGATGAATTGACGGCACTATCCGTAGCCTCAAAATGCGAGGCCGCCTGTTTCTCTCTATTGAAATTATTCATGACGAGAGAGCGGAGCAGCGGAGACCCCCAACATCCAAGCTGGCCTGCCGCAAGGACCACCGGTATCGCCGGTGCCAAAAACCCATCCGACAGTGCCATGTTGCAGTAGCTTGAGGAAAGACAGCCGATGATCCAGGCTATCTCGTTTTTAGACGACATAGATGTGATAGTCGAGTGCGGCGAGCTTAAGAAAGGCACCAGAAGCTCGAAGACGTCGGAGCACACACAAAGCAATGGGGCTTCTTTGAAGAGAAGATGATGATGACAGTCAAAGCATGCTTACAGTCAATGCACGCATTGCGCGTCGTATCCAATGTAACGTTACTAGTGCTCACCTGTGCTAAGATAGCTTTAATTCACTGAGACCCGAAGCCACGGCTCTTCAATGAATTTTGATCATGCCATCCATGCAGATCTAATAGACGCCCTCGTACAGGGTAGTCATCGTGACACGAAGCCCTGATTCCCAAGACAGATGTGGATGCAGGAACCAGAGAATACGTTCGTAGCGTTATGCATAAATGTGCACGACTCATCGTTGATTCATGAATTGACATACAGATCTAAAAGCCACATCATATCTTGGGTGGAAAGGGAAAAGTCAAAGGTCATCTATGTCAACACTTCTATGCCATGTCAGAACACCTTGCAAAGACGGCCATCCCCCTGCGGCTCCCAGTAATCGGCTCCGACCGCAGTGACAGCGTAGAACAAGTGCATAGGGTCGTATTTGTTCTTGATCGACTCAAGTTTGGCGTAGTTGGTACCGTAAAACGCCTCCTTGAAGTCCGGCTGTCTGAAGTCGGCTTCATTGAGGTAGGCCGAGCCATTAGGTCAAGTCGGCTAGCTTGGGCATGATGACGTTGGTCATCAAATGCTGGTTTGCAACCATCTCTTCCCACGGAGCGGTGAAGTCCCACGGGGTGGTGATGACAGTATCGATGAGAGCGGTTCGCCAGCCGGGATTGACAGCGTTCTCGGGATCGCCTGCAGTTGCGAGGGACGCGTTGAGAGCGACTCCGATAAATTGCTTCAGTGCGATCAGTGAGTTGCCCGCAACATGGTACCAGTGGATCCACTTACGGCTCCCTGCTCGTTGATGAAGCGGTATGCTTCGGTCAGTGCAGTCACATTGTTTTCTACAACCGAGCGGGGAATTAAGCGTCCTCCGTATTGGGCGATACCTATACTGAGGTAAGGACGCGTGATTTGACGAGTAAGCTTGCTTCCCAACATACCGACTTTGATAGGAGCGAACATATTCTCGAAGAATTCCAGGTATGAGTCGAATTGGCCAAAGAAGCTGTGGTATGTGATGTTCAGCCCGTCGAGCTTATCCATGAGAGGAGTGAGGAAGCTCTCGAGTTGCTCGACTGTCACATTGGGGCCAGTCAAAGGGGAGATAGCAAAGGTCTCGTTGGTGAAATACCACACACTCATCACGCCTGCATCAGCCGACTTGGAAAGGGAGGCGTGAAAGGTGGTAATGGCCTCGTAATAGGCTTCCTGTGACACGCCCTCGCTGGTGAAGGTCAAATTAGCACCAGAAGTAGGAGTATCTTGATGGGCCTTGGAGGTCAAACTGATGACTACACCGTAGGTACCACCTCCCCCGCCGGAGAGAGCCCAGTAAAGATCGGTGTTGACTTGGCGGTTCGCAATCAAATACTCTCCAGTACCAGTCACAACCTCCCATTCCAGTGTCTGGTCAGCAGCCATCCCGTAGCGGGAACTCAGAGCGCTGTGACCGCCGCCCTGACTGTAGCCTCCAGCAATTCCTACTGTTGGACACTCGCCGCCCACAACTTGAAGACCTGCAGCGTCGGCAGCTTTGTAGGCATCACCACCAAGCACACCCGCGCCCATCTTGATTGCCTTACCAGTGTAGTGAGTGTCGATCCAGTCCTTTATCTCGATGTGCTTAAGGTGGTGCATCCAAAGACTCAGGGCACCAGCGCCCGTGC
Source organism: Cladosporium cladosporioides (assembly GCA_002901145.1). Lineage (NCBI taxonomy): Eukaryota > Fungi > Ascomycota > Dothideomycetes > Cladosporiales > Cladosporiaceae > Cladosporium > Cladosporium cladosporioides. The sequence goes on from NOXB01000026.1 coordinate 59,605, forward strand.
TCTTGCCGTTGTAGTCGTGTCCGGTGTTACGGATAACAAGGCGGATGTTACGTTCGTTGGCAAACTTGATACCAGCGGACACATCAGCGGCAGATGAAACGTTGACGGTGTACTGGACATAAGTTCCAATGACGCAGCCAGCGGACCTTTCAGTAAAGGGATCACAGCTACGATTTGCGAAAAATGGCGCCATGACTGATGTGGGATCCGGGTAACTATCCATTGTCAACACGTTGTATTCGATGCGATCTGAGTTGGATGACTTGCTGTATCTCCGGATCGAACCAACTGTTCTGCATCTTTGCGCAAGTGGCGTTGTCGTAGTTGGCGAAAACACTATCGTGGCAAGCTGCGGCCAGAGGGACTGTCGCAATCAGACGACCATCAATGGTGGCATTGAAGTCACTCCATTCTGAGGCAGTAGGCCAGCAGTCATCCCCAGGGAAACACTTGCAGTCACTGGCAGTGACAGTCCCGCTGTATCGAGCAATGATACCACAAATGAGAGTCAGCAATGCCATAGGGATCTCGGAGAGGCAAACATGATTGTTTCCGACGAAGTCCGGGACAAAGGTCTTTCGTAGAGCAGCAGCGTGCCACATTCGTCAGTTAAAGCGTTTCGCACCGGTACTGTAAGCTTTCCGCTTGATACCGCGAACCCTGCCGCCAATTTACGGCTAGTTCTCGCAAACCCTGTCGATCGTGGAACTTTCCCGCGAGTACGAAGTGTCGTTTGTTAGCCATAGTGAACTGTGCCGCCTGATCTAGTCAGATGTCAGTCACTATCGCATTTGAAAGGTGGTGTGAGCTTCCAAGTCTAGAGGCATTCCCGATGACTCCGCCATGACCGCGGCATCAACGACGTGCTTTTCAAGTAAAAGAAGACATACGAAGGGAACAATGGATTAATCACTGCCCTTTGTAATTTTGAAATTGCACGCACGAAAGTGCCGGCAAGCTCGCAGAATGAGAGCAAGTTTGCAAATGGCAGTAACTTAGATAGTTGCCGTATAAGGCTGTCATCGTGCTTGTTCAGTATCATATAAATGCCACAAACCCGACTACTGCCCGATCGTGATATAATGTCCGCAGGCTTAGGCAACTTCGGTGCTTTCGTTGAGAAATGTACTCCACGCATGCCAAAACATCAGATTGATCGGTCAGGTTGATCCAGACGCGGACTTTGGCGCAGATAATCAACTCATGGCATCTGTGTATCACCCAAATTCACTCTCTCGCGCGACGAGTACGAAGAGGTGAGTCGTGGCTCGGCACTGGTGCGAGTATCCGTTTGCACAGGCCGAAAATCCCGCAACCTTGCAAGCCGATTTCTGGAGCGGATTGCTTACTGCGATCAGCACTGAGGTAGTCGGCGCTCGTATCGGCCCTTATCTAAGGTTTATTGGCTCGATTGTCAGAACATTTGCACTAACGAAGCTGCTTGTAAGCGGTGGAATGCTTTCAAGTACGCGAGCAGAGCACGGACGGTTTTCACCATGAGCTTCGTGTTGCAAAGTCGTGGTCGGACGCCTTATATTTCAGTCTCCGCAGATCTTAAAGCGGTGCCATGTCTTTGACAATCGGGTTCAAATCTTGCGGGTTTCATACTTGCTCCTGGTCCCTACCATGTCGCCACCACGCACAACAGGATGGGTGCACAACCTTAAAGAAGCGCCTACATCTTCTAACGCCAGCAGCGTGATTGGCTTAGCCGCTACGTTCTCGACCATTGCGGTCTTGCTAACGGTCTTCCGGCTGAGCGTGAGATGGGAACAGTCGGACGATTTGGCTGAGCACTACGCGACAACTGGGAGTGCGGTATATCTTCCGAATCTTGCACTCACGTACAGGAAGACTATTCTAACACGTCATTACAGCTTCTAGGGATTGCATACAGTGCCACGGCCATACACCAGACACGATGGGGTCTAGGACTCGATCGGTCCTCGTTCCCGCCTGAAAATGCTGTCTCTTTCAGCAGAGTATGCTTTGTAGTAACATTATGGCTTTGTTCTCGCTGATCTCAACATAGGTACAATATGCTGGTGGTCCCATATACTGTCTCGCAGTACTTGGCTTTAAAGTTTCCTTGTTAGGAGGCTATCTCCGAGTCGCCGGCTTCAATCGAACATACGCTGCCGTACTCTATGTCGTACTGGCTCTTGTCACCGTCAGCCAGCTCATATTCACTTTCCTCTTGTCGTTCGCATGTAGTCCGTCGCGAAACAATGGGATCCAAGCATATCTGGGACCTGCATCAACACTTTACCCACTTATTTTGCTCTCGGTGGGACCAGCTTAGCATGGGACGTCCTGATCATTATATTACCGTTTCCTATCTTGCGGCGCTTGCAACTCGACAAGCGTAAGAAGGTCAGTCACCTATTGAAGTATCGTTGGACTCATGCTTACATTCCATTAGGCCGCCGTCGCCATTCTCTATGGTGCCGGCTTCTTCGTAACCATCGTTCAGGCCATTCGAATCCGCACTATCGCAGCACTGGCTACCTATACAGATTCTGAGCCGATCATCGAATGGTCGATTGTTGAGATTTAATACAGGTGTCATTGTGGCATGCGCACCAGCCTTCAGCCCATTGCTGAAAAGCTTCAGTAAAAAGATCTCCCACAACTCACTATCAAGATCAGGAGCATCCGGACAAATGACCAGGAATAAGAGCAAGGCTACTGCTCAAGGTCAGAGGAGTAATACTGCGACAGGATCACGCACGTCACGCACCAGGAGTAAGATACTGGCCTCGTTCCGCGACGATGATCAGATAGAACTATGCGAAGGGAAGAACGAATGGTCTGTGGAGAGTCATGGCTGGAGCACCGCAAGTGTGAGCCCAGTAACGGCACAAGTGCAAATTGTCGGTGTTTCAAACGATGGCGACTCTCAACGGGGATCGGGGTCCATTTCTCGACCTACCCATCATCCACAGCAGATCACAATTGTGCACGATTATATTGTGCAGCATGGCCAAGCCATCTAGCATGTAACGAAGCACAGGCTATCGTTCGTAAGAGTGCCGCCGTGGTTCGATTGCGCGATGATGTGCTCAGTCTGAGTCGTCGGGATGTGCACTCAAGGGCTAACATCGTCCACATAACTACATCCATTCGATAAACCGCCTTGCCGGTAAAGGGAGCATGGAGGGTGCCAAATCGAGCCATTTTCATTTAGTGACCAGCGACTCGAAACTAGACCACCGAAAGTTTGACTCAGTCCGTTGTGTCTCACGTTGACACAGATCCACCTCTTCTCTTCTCGGACCTTGCCGTCGTGATAACAGATCCGGTATAGGTCGATCCTGATCGGAATTTGCCTCCCGGTATATATCGAGGGTATGAGCTATGCAAAGTTTCGACTATCTACGTGTACTACATCCCTCGGTTACTGGTGTACCAAGGTCGCAAACAATGATGCACCTCGTAATCTGAGTTCACACTTCCCAAGACCGCAGTTCGGGCGTCAGGCCTATAAGCTTGCGGATGTGTACGACAATAGGGTCACTAACGCTATCCGAAAAGCTCTGCATCCTCTTCTTGATTCGAATTGCCGCTTTACAGACGTGTAACGCATGCCCTATCCGGAAATCCTCCGGGGACGAAGCTTCGCAAAAGTCGATGACTTCACTTTAGAGTACCCGTGAGTGGCTTGGATTCGTGGATGTGCATCTCGTATTACCAATGTTACGAAAGCTATTGAGCAAACATTCGATGATATGAGTCATCGAACCAACGAGTATTAGCGATAGCAGCGTGTTTCGAACCCTATGTCGCACATTAGGGTCAAAGTGGGTGGCACTCAAATGTCCAGAGTTGATTGTCTGTGTCAAAGTCTGGGGCCGGGTTGACCGGGCTGATCCATGTAATGTCTTGGCAAGAGTGATCTCGACGTAGGGACCAAAATCGCCTCAGCCTGCGACACCGTCAGAGTTTCGCCAGCTACCGCCAAGGTGGCAAGGCCTTGCTCTGGCTGAATGAATCAGAACTATCACGAAAAATAACCTCCTCCGATAACGTTACCCACGAGTCTAGCCTGGAACAAGCTGTTCAGCTTGTCGCTGCAGAGACGACCGAGGCTAAAGGATATGCGGGGAACCTCGGCAGGCAATGTACGGCCTAGGGGTCGATTTCCATGTGGATAGGCTTCGAAGATGAGATAATGAAACAAGTGCAAGACACTCTCGCCATACTAAGAAGGTTTGCTAAAGAAATCTGGTGTGAGCCGAGGCAAGATTCAAACGACTAGCCAAAGTTATCCGTCTTCCCAAAGTTTACAACATACGATAACACATACTTCTTGCCGACACTCTTGAATTACACCGAGTATGAATGATCACTGCCCTCCGCTGGCACGTGCGCCGTTTTCGCTAGACGTAGGCCAGCGAGTGTGATGTTTCGCCTTGTAAGCTTCGCCTTTGTCGATACATAGCACATCATCAGTCCTGTCGGTGAGCGGGGTTGTTAACATTCACGCGTCAGCTTTTTTGGGACTGTGTTGACGGCGAGTCCCGTCAGGAAGGCCATCTCTGATCCCATGGTTTATTGTTTGTTACGTCCTCGAGCCCGCCTATGTTGATTGATACAGCTGGTTCGTGTTGCACTCCGACTTCTTGTTCCAGCTAAGTCTACCTAGGTGAACTCTTTGCCGAGGTAGACTTGGTCTAGGAGGTTTGCGGGTTCATAGACGCGCCACCACTTCTAGTGACTTCACTGTACGTCCTTTGGCTAGCGATGTCATGAACCGGTGCCCTTCTGGCCCTGTCGTTCTCGCCCTACAAGGCCAAGTAAGCTCACCCGATTTGTACGTATTACAGTAACATAAGTTCTTGTTGAGTTGTACCATTCAAGCTGAATGCCCACTCTGTGCTATACCATTAACGACATCGCTTTAATGGACATGGTATTCAACAGTATGGGTTACATGGACGCCTTTGGAGCTGCCGTATGTACCAGGAACACCACCGCCCGACGATATTCACGTGTCTTAAAACTTACTGCCATCTTACTTGGCCAGTGATATCGACGATTATACGAATAGCAAGTTACGGCGCGTGAATCTGCTACCAATCAGGTGCACGAAGTACTAGATTCCTCCTCCACCCACTTCCACGTCCGATCGATAGATCTGGACAAAGCGGAAGCCTCATACGATCATCAAGTCGATGACATCGAGAACCTTGTTAGAACTTGCCAGTAGCCGATCAAACAGCCCACTGCTCTCCGGTCACGGAAGCCACGTCTTCGAGAATTTCCGAGCTTGCTTGAAAGATGCTCTTAAACATAGAGCCGAATCGAAGGCCAGCGTCCACCACCCTCTTCGTTTCGTTCAGCACAAGGCTTATGTCCGATTGGATATCATCTTCCACGGCTTCAAGAAATGTAAGTGCATGATCGTATGCCAAATCGATTCGAGGCTTGCCTCACCTTTGTTCTGCTCGATGAGACGGTCAATCGTTCCGGTCACATCATCGACAACTGTGCCAACAGCCTGAAATCCGGTCTTCAGGGTCTGACTACTTTCGAATGAGATAGTCACAGCCCCGGCCGACAGGCTACTGGTCATATTATCTACAGTTGAACCGATTTGATTGAGATCACTCCCAAGTATTGTGAGCACAGTTGAGCGTGGCTGCGTCTGGTTGAACGTGCTAGTGGATGCTCCACTCGAGATCGTGGCTTGGATGCATAGACGAGTCAGATCTATAGCATGTGCTACTTGACGCATGTGATACCGAGTGACATACCTAGTCGAGATTTGACATCGCTAGATGCAGCGTGGATGACTTCCTGGAAATTTCGAACGACATCGATGGTACCGACATCAGCGGAACGTTCTGTTGATGGCAGTCGACTTGTCGGCGCAGCCAAAGCCGTCATGGTGATGATAGTGGCCGTAAAGACGCCAGCTATGGTGTACTGCACCGCGTTGGAGTGTTGGGATCGACGTGCTTGTCGAGAGAAGGAATCGCTCTCACGCGACGTGGTAGATCAATCAACTTAGTGTATGTGAAACCGCTGTTGCGTCTCGGTATTGGCAATTTATTTGCTTGATAATAGCGAAGATCTTGATGATGATTGCGAGATGGTGTGGGTGCCCTGTTCATATTTATGCTCGTGAAGTTGCCTCTAACACACCTCGGTTGTTGAGATGGGAGAGTTTAACACCTTGTTGGTATCAGATCTTTCAGCTGTCAGCATGGTGGCGTGGCTCGGTAACATTAGGCAAGATGACAGCTGAGACAGTCATAGGACGCGGAACAGCAGATTACTCCAATGCTCCAATGCTGTCGCTATCAGTGCAGTATCTGTCAGCTTACGATGACTCGAGTCATTGACCTTGGCTGTGAAGACATCGGCCCAGAGTCAACATCGGGGTCTTTGAAAACGGTCCGTATGATCAGCACCGGCGATTGCCGAGCCAGTCCGATTCGTAACACTCGAATTTGTGGTTCAATGCGGCTGATCCGACCCTAAGAGTTCCGAAGCGCTGATAAAACTTCTTTGACATGCCGCGCCTTCGTAGCCAGGTGATCACAGAAGGCCAGCCGTGGCGCTTCTGCCTCTTGCTCAAAACAGATCTTCTTAGCTAGTCGGACGAGTATCTTACCCTGCCGTTTTGTCCCCCGTGTTACATCCACTCAACGTTATTCCAAAACAATTCCAATAGCTCCACCCTCTTTTCTTTAGCACAGCCTAATCCGCCAGCCCACTCTGCAGCACCTTATATTCGCGCGTGAGAACGGCCAAGTCACGTACTCACGGAATACTTCCCTCGCCAAGGCCCGTCTCTGTAGAGTGTGCACTAGCGGCTTTGTAATCTATTCGTTGCTGAAAACATTCCCCGTGAGCTCTGAAACATAACGTATAGGACCAAGCTATCATCCGAACGTTATATTTCAGAGCTCGCTGGGTGAAGATCTCATCTGAACAAACCTTGATAAAGCGAAACTAAGAATCTTTAATTTTGATCGTGATGAACTGAGAATAGAGCCACTCTAGCACGATAACGCGGAAATGATACAGCACGTCTTCAGCCGCATAGTAATGGCCTTCAGTCACCGAGGTACCTCGGTTGATAGATGTTGTTGGACGTGTTTTCTGATCTCTTGGATGGGCGTATCTGTATCGCCAAATCGTATTGTTCCATGCACAGCGATTGGTAGTTGATGCATCGAATTTCATTACAAAGTCGCTTGTCTGCACGAATGCCAAACTCGAGATAATCGTCGTGCTCTTCTGCTGATGTTGTGCTTGTCAACACCCCGACGTTGCAATCGAAGTTCCCGATGCTGCTAGAGCTACTCTAGAGTTTAGTACTCTGTGGTTCGTCTACACTTTCACGCAGCCGTCTCTGCTTGACGTGAATGTGGTAGAAGAATCTCGTTCTGTTTAAAGAGATGACGTGAGAAGAGGTGTATGATCTCCTATCTACTGCAGTAATAACTGTATGTATATATAGCCCTCCTGGAACGGTGGCGTGTCGCAGGCGTAAGGCTACCGGAGGAAGGGACTGCATTCCAACAATTTATACAGGGCCTTGGCAAGCGTATCTTGCGGTCTGCGACTCAGGTTCCCAAAGTACTTCGGCCTGCGGCACTACATGCCTCCACTCTCCATCCACCACTACCATTCTTCTTTGCTAGTGAATTCAAGATTCCGACAACGTTACACATAACGTATCTCGCAATCACCTGGAGTATCAACGCTCTCTTCTGGTCGAGTGAGGGTCCTAGATGCCGGCAATAGTATGTGAAGCTTTGGCCGTCCGAAAGCTGACTGCATCTTTGGCGATGTGATGTTCATCATGGTGATGAGTTCTGGTTCCTGCAGTTCCATAAGGCTGTACTGGCGAAGACTGCATATGTTCGCCGATGGATACCAAGGTTTGCAGACCCGATGTATCGTAGCTGCTTATTGGCTCAGGTCTATGATCTGTGGTGCTGTTTCTGGGGAGCGTGGTAGACTGAGCAAGAGCAAGTATGGAATCTGTTCTGTTGCTTGTCGGTATGTTAATTGTGTGTGCACTGATAGCTGGTAGGGTGTGCCCCAAGCTATTGATCGAGTGATTTGTCGTAGTAGAAGTGCCAGTAGATGCTGCTGTGGAAGTCTCAAGCTGGTAAGAAGCATCGGCTATACTCCTGGACACTGGCCCCGAAACGAGTGAGGGTATAGAGGATGGAGTCTTGCTCGATGTGCTTTGAGACTGATTCGAGGTTTCATCATAGGATGATCTGTAGAGCAGCGAACCCCAGCCGAGGCTGTCGTAATGACCAGAACCTTCGCCCCAGGCGCCAGCGCCTGGCTCGAAGCCTCCGAACCCTTGTAGCGTATAGTTGAGGTACTGTGTGGTCCATGGGGCGTCCATTCCTTTGATCACAACGAAATGATTGTAAAGCAACTCCCATGTAGGTCGTATACATCCCGGGATACATTACTAATCTCCGAGTGTGAGACAATGCCATTGGTGTAATGTACGAATGGAACGTCATTGCCAAGGTTGTAGCGAGCAAAATACTCCAAGCTGGTGGGAGATTAGTCGCTGACAAGGATCGAAGCAATAACCAACAGCAGTGTTTCATGTTTATGGTAAGGATCGCATCAACTCACCCTTTCAAGACTTTACTGTCGTTCCATCCGAAATAATCTTCTCCTTGATTCCAAGCTTGCTGGCCTATGACTCCGACCATCTGCCAGTCTAGGAGAGAGTGACCTTGGTCACGTCCACTTTCCTGGCCTTGCCCGAGTTTGGCTCCCGTGTCTGGTTCCTCGACGATGTTGTTCACAAGCAAATTGGTGGCGCCATTACCAAGTCCATTTTTGTAATAGTCAACGACGTAGTCAAAAGTGGTCTGATTGTCGGTCAGGACACCAATTGCCATGGCAGACGCCATATTAGCCAGCTCCCAATTTGCGTGAAAGTGTTGGACATTGTGCTGGGACGGCGCTTGATGGTTGAGAAAGTACATGTTGTTCGCAAGGAAGACATTGACCATCATGCTGTTGAATCTGGCGCGAGCTTCCGGTATCCAACCTTGGTAGTCACGTAGGAGCTCAGCTGCGTTCGCCATTTCGTGTCCCTGCAGACCAGCCGAAAGGTATCGGTCATCGGTACCTTCAAGTCCCAATAGTGTGTCTCCCCAGGCGTTTAATATATTCGTCGCAGATTCTGCAAATTGGATGTCTTCGGTCACCCTCCATCTCAGAGCAAGGTTGAACGCAGCAGTAGCATCGTGCCATAGCATGGCCGCATTGTCCGAATTAATGCCATCTGAACCTCGGTAGATTTTGGCTACACCACTTGACTTGTAGGAAGAGCTTGCGTGTTCACTTCCTGTGAGCAAATTCCAGGAAGAAGTCCAAGGTTCCTCATTGGCAGCTATCTGGGCCCTGATGCGTTGTATATCGATATCAGTGACAAGAAGTCCAGGGTGGACGAATACCGCGGCGATGCAAGGAATGAGGTAGAGCGCGGAAACAGCCCTCCAAGTTAGAGACATGGTGCTTGCAGGTGATCAGAGTCGAGCGACACGTTCAACGGGAATTGGCAGAAGAACGATGTTATATTCCAGGTATCCGATACCGTCGCTCGGGTTACATGAGAAGTAAACATGAGAAGATCATGTATCAAGGGGAAAGGGATAGTCGATACGCGCATGGGGACTGCGTGCGTGGCCTCCATCAAGATACTACGAGCTAGAGTTCTAGAGTAATTTGCATGTAGCAGCTATATTTCGGCGAGGCCGATCCTGGCCGCCTACAATTTTAAAACCATGTAGTCGTGCCGCTCCAAGCCATTCCAAAGCCTCGCGACCCCAAAATCCTAGTTTCACTTTCGATTGAAGCCGTTTGTGAGCAATGCGTTTCAACGTATGATCCTGCCAATACCCAGGCAGCATAAGTAAGCTTGGTCTCGAAGCTCAATTGACAGGATCTGCATCGGACGTCTGGGCTACGATTCCGATCCCTGGGCAGTAAGAACATCATCTAACCTCGCGATATTTGAGTCACAAAGTACGGGTAAGCTTGAGACCGAAAGCGTCAGGCGATAGTCCGTACAGCGAATGAAATGGCAATGTCGAGTAATCTGTTACTGTAAGAAATACGGATAATGGTCGCTTCGAGCGAGCATCAGATAATTAGAGACCATGCACACATGTGTCGCAAGTCACTAGTATCGCGCTCTAGTGATAATTCCAATATTGGTGCACATGGATCATTGGTCGCTCAGTGAAGCTGGCGAGAGTATTTCGCGGAAGACGCTCGCTTTACTAGACCAGTCCTACATTCAAGTGTAATAGACCATCCTTGTCAACACGCGGTTGGTGAGAAGGGTATATTGTTATGCGTAGAGGCAGGAAGAATTTGGAAGCCACAAAGATGATTATCACTGCCATTGATCATTCTATCTCCTTGCTACACTATCGACTCTTGCGTGACCACAGCTAGGCCAATGCAACAACTTCTGTGCGAGCACACATGCCTCGGTTTATATCAAACTCACAGACAGCAAGTAGGGCAATATGGCGTACCACTACGATCGAGGCTAAGTACTAGCGTGGTTAGTATCTCCTCCCAATGAGCGCGTGGCTTGGCGAAATTGTCGGGGAACGTTCCGATTGTGTCACAAAGTAAGAGCTGCAGAGGATGTACCTCGGCATCGGTATCAAAAGTCGAATTTGTATTCAATATACCGGAAACTTTAGCTAGCACTCGGCGAACATTGAACCGTGAAATGTCAACGGAAGCCTCACATCCATGCGAAGTAGTGGCATAGGGCTGCGGCCGGTCGCAAGACGATGCCCCATTGCCCGAAAACTAGCCGCAGTCTATGACAACCCACTGAGCCTCGGCCGGCACACCCCGGTGTAAAGGTGGTATTCAATCATGAGACATGATCTTTCATGGTTGCCTCAGATGCTCAGGGGCACAACAACAAGCAAATAAAGGTCATCCAGTCTTTGGGCAAAGCTAACGGCGTAAGGCTGTACGAGATTATGCATGCATAAACTCATAAAGTCAACAGGACTTTGTCTGAGCAGACGATGTACCGTATACTGATCTAGGTCAGAGATATCGTCGTGATGGACCCGCATGAAATTGACTTTTCGTCTCGAGACAAAAGTCGGCTCAGTGGATTGTGGTTCCAAAGGTTCTCGGGACGTCGAGCAGGGCACACGACGTCTTACATCACGTCTATCGATGATCTAAGCGAAAGATTATCGATGACACGGCTGCGGATGACATGGTGTAGCTTGTGAAATGTCAGAGCCTTGGTCGATGCTTTCGGTGGACACCTTATCAATCTCTAGGCGGGGACGGATCCCAAAGCTCACGAGAATATCCGCTTTTCGGCTAGTGAACTTCCCAACTCTCCTGGACGTGACCTCTATCAAGATGATGAGATCGAAAAAAGAGTCTTAGAGGCCATACAGGCTTTCAAAAGCTACCAGAGTCAGTCTCAGGGGCACCAGCAGCTTCTGGAGCACGTTTTTTGGTAGAATGCCCGAGGCACCATCCCACGACCATCCTGCAATACTTTAGCTCGTCCCCAAGAGGAGAACCTGTTTCGAGCCTTCCTGTTGATAGCGGACTATCTTTCTGGAACCACGGTGGCCCAAGGTGAATATCTGCCCGAGCGTCAAGCCATCGACCGAAATGGTATGCCCGCTCTCATCGGTCGAGTCGTGGTCACGGGAAGCCTCAACAATGTGGGAACTGACTTTCGATAGTGAATACGAGTTTCGATTTTTTTGGCTTAACGACAGAGAGAGGTTCCATGCGGAAGGAGCCAGGCGGAAATTATAGACCAGCACGTGCTTCTGGCATGGTCAGAGCTCTGAGAATATGCAATACAAAAGGTCATTGTGAACCTATTGAAGTAGTTTGTTCTTTTCACGTCACCTCCTCTCAGCCCTCGGGAAAAGAACACGAGGACTTAAGCAAGTTCAACATCGACATGCATCTCGGGTATCTTTTCACCCTTGCGGGATAGCTATAACCCTGGCCTCTCCCTTGTCCAACTCGGGGTACTTCGCTACTGACGAAGATGGACTTCCTACACTTCGTTTATCTCGTCGAGAAGTCAACGAAATGAAGGCTACTCTGGAGCAACCTGCTGGCTCGATTATCGGAAACCACACCTTCGACTCCGATGAGTCGGAGAAAGCATTGACAGTGCCAATCATTCTCGTTGACCCAGAATGGCTGCTAGATGGACCGGACGGCGACTCTGCTCGACGTCTTGCTAAGCGTCAGGGCGTCAGCGGGAGCTGTCTTTCATTGGCGGCTACAGGATCGGCATGCTCGATAGGCTACTGCTGGAGGACTTCGCTCAACAATGTTTCAACGCACACGTCACCATCACCCGTACTCCGAATCCCTTCGGAAGCGATTACTCTATCAGTCGTGTGAGCCCCGAAAAAGGCAAAATTGACGTCGCTTACGTAGATCCCCAAGGCCGAGCATCGACCTGGGAGTCTGGACACAAGTGCACCGACCCTGCTCCTTTCGTGCACACCATACACCGTATCCTGGGAAACAACGACTGGACTAGTCCTGTTCAGTACACTGATCTCAAGAACGGAAAGGCCACTTGGACGAGGGTCATGCGAGTCAACTGTCGGACATGCGATTTCGGATCTGTAGCCTGCGGCGTACCCGTCAGGAACCGTATGCTCGTCTTGACCAATGGCGCAGGAACAGGGATGGAATGTTCAGCATGATTGCTGGGAAACGACGATCAAGCATGCTAAATTTTCTTGGCGGTGGGAGCAAGACATGAGTGAGAATATCATGAGGCTAGTCTGGAGTGCCAAAAGGGAGACTTTCCCCATCTATTCAGGATTCAACATCCATCACAGGGTTGCTGAGTCAGGTTGTTAGAAAAGCGTAGAAAGATAAACGGGCTCTCTTAGATAACGTTGGCAATGGAATTCACCGAAAGCACAATGCCCATAGATGCCAATATGCAAAAATTCAATTCAAAAAGGGAAGTTCCAGATTCAATTCAATTCAAGAGACTTGGATTCAAATTCACTGAAGTAAACCTTCCATCAATACTGGACTAGACTTGGCGCCTTCCATGGACATATGCACACGCCGCATGATGTTGTCCGCAGCCTCAACAACTATGCAAAGCCATTAGGAGAGTCAGGACACTCGATTGAGACGTAGCATTGTACGGCGAGCCCAGCCGCTGATTGTATCACTACAAATCTGTGATAGATGGTGTTGTCCTTGGCGTAGTATCCCTGCCCTCCTTAGTGCCATCATCTTCGTCCTCCTCGCTGTCATCACCATAATACTCGCTTATGACACCCTCTTTTATCCAGCTCTTCTGACACTCCAACTGCTCGATGGTACTGCACTTGATCCGCGTGCGATCCCATGAGATTGTCCTACTAGTGAGTGAGAACACCCGCTCCGCCTCAGCACTCATGGCCTGAGCAGATAGTACGTCGATGGCCATTCGTGAAAGACGTGGGAATGTGCGCTGCTGACTGCCTTCAAGCCACCAACTGATAGCGCCGTCAGCAACGTCAATATCACTCTGCTCGATGAAGACTTCGAACTCATTTTTGAGCTGTCTCCGTCGATGTAGGAGCTCTTTTTGCTGCTGATAGAAACCTGGCTCTGTTGTGCGCATTCGATCAGTATCATCGCTCGCCATACGATCCTCCTTGACTTGAAACCCTGCGTATTCATCCTTCCACAGCGCCCTGACTCCTTTGATGGCCGGCTGGACCCAGCTTTTACGCCATGTGTCCTCGAGATATTGCTTGCGATAGGAAGGGTGGAGCAGAAGGGCCGCGGCATAGAGTGGTGAGTCGTCGGTGAGATTGTAGTACTTGTCGATGGCGTACCAGCTGGTAGTGATGCTTGCGAGGAGCTGAGGAATGTTGCCGTGGCGTGACTGCGAGGCCTTGAAATGGGCGATGATGATGTCGAGGGACACAAGCATTTGATCGAGCGTGACATGCTCACCTTCGCATGCCTTGCAGGCCTCTTTGAAAGGTAGGAGGAATTGATAGGTCTCTTCGAGGATTTGCCATTCGTCGAGCCCAAGCTCAAGATGCCACAGATCCTGTCGCTCTGTGATGAATTCATTCACCTTGCTTCTGAGAGTCAGTGCGCTCTCAATCATCGTCGTCCAACTGTTCCATCGTGTTTCGTTAGGCATATGGATGACACGGCCAGCGAGCCTTTCGAAGTCGTTGTACCTTTTTGTGTTACGCAGGGCGACGGTGAGCTCTCTCAGCTTACGTAGTGGAGGGACAGTACACCATCCCCGCTCTTGGGTTTCTGAAAGCTCACCGATAATGTAGGCGAGTGGGCAAGCGGATCGTTGAGACAACCGGCTGGCATAGTCAACAGCTTCTCGATCCTTAGAAAACAGGAATGCTTGCACCGCGAGGTTAAGGATATGACCAAGGCAGCGAAGGCTATTGGTCTTCGCAGACCAGTCGATACCTAGTTCGTTCAGCTGCTCGCTCAGGGCCACCGTCATTGTGTCCATTGCCGAAGCATTGTCGCTCGTCACTGCACCAAGCCGACGTGTAATCTGATAAAAGTGTAAGGCATCAAGTATCTACTGAGCACACTCCGCACCAGCATGCCCTTTACGCAGCTCTGGAAGAGCCAACAAGGCTTTGCGCTGCGCGCCTCCAGCATCAATGAAATGAGCATTAATGGCTTGGAATTCTTTATGATGACCTTGCGGCGATGTCCACGTGTCAGTGCAAAGGTGGATCTTGGAGCGAGCAGAAATGAGGAGCTGACGTAGGTCATTTTGGTGGCATGCGTAAGACTCCGCGATGCGACGGCGAAGCGATGAGTGAGAGCGATAAATGGTCGCTCCAGCAGCTGGGTTGAGGGCAAGGCAGAAAGCAATGAACTCAGGCCATTCGGTAATAGTTTGAGGAAGATCATGACGTACGACGAGCCTCACGAGAGCTTGCTGGACGACATTATGATTGAGGGTACTCTTGAGGACATTGAGCTGCTTTATCCACTGTTCCTCTTTCTGCCGACTCTTCTGCATTGCGAACATGTTCTCGACCGTTGTCTTTCGGAGCTTGTTACGATCTGAGGGTTCGTCCGCAGAAACTATACCATGGGAGCGCTCGAGATGCTCGCGCGCATTGCGAAGCGTGGTGGTGCCTTTGTATGGGCAGTCCGGCACTCTGCAGTACCAGTAGCGGTGACCATGCTTATTCTTGTAGTCTTCCTCATCTTTTGCAGCACGCGAGTAGGACCATGTGTCCTTTGCACGACGTTTCGGTGGTCTCTTTGGTAGTGGCTGGGAGCTTCCTCGGTTGCTGGGTGTCGGCGTGGTTGTGGGGGTTGTAGGAACGCTTTTCAGTGGGTCGCAACTTCCACATTCGGCCGCATGTAATTTTGACGAGACCCCCGAGGCTTCATCTGTGATCTGAGACATAGAAGACGTCACTTTGATGCCTCGCTGACTGAAAACGATGTATCGGAGCAAAATAACTTTAGCTCTTTCGGGACAAGGGGCTGAAGTGACAATGTCTATTCAGACGCCGAGCAAGCCGGGTCCGTCGACCACAGACCGGAGATAAATTTAATGTAAGTGCAGGATTTCCGCGCCCGCAAAGCTTCTACCCTAATAGGGTACAACCCGCATACAATCCCTCGAGGTGTCTTGCAGTACTTGAGCAGAAGGCATACCTTTATGAATTCACTGAAGCGCTTCTGATTCAACCTCTCAATTCAAATTCAATTCAAGGCCTAAAATCTTGAATTTGATGCCTTCACATTCGGAATGTGAAGGCATATTGGCATCTTAAAGGATCACCGCGACAGCGCCACTACTTTGGGTCTAAGCAGCGCGAGATCAGCGACAGCCGCATTTACCAGCTCGTGGCAAATGGTGGTATTCGATGGAACTCCGACCTCGAGATGATCGAGAGAGCTTTGAAATTGAAGGACGCCTTGCAGCTTTATCAGGACCATTACGCAAATGACGACGCGGATCCCCTCAGCCGTGAGGATTGCCTCGATGCCGAGGACTGGAATGAACTTAAGGTATTGAAGGAGTTGCTGCAGCCGCTTAATGATGCTTCAATCAGGTGCCAGACAGTGCCTGTCGACGGACACAATGGTGCTCTTTGGCGAACGTTGAGTACGACTGAATGGTTGCTCGCGAAGTTCGAGGATCTGAAGCGTCAGCCACTCAGCCAACATTCCTTACTTGCATAAATCTTGGCTGGAAGAAGCTCAACAAGTATTATGAGCTCAGCGATGCCTGCCCGGGTTACCGTCTCTCTGTCTTCCTGCATCTGAGTCACAAGATGGTTTAGTTTGAAAGAAATTGGAGTGAGAGGCAAAATTGGCTAAAAGCTGTCGAGGAGACTATCTACACCTCCTGGAATGATTGCAAGAGGCGTTGGCCGAACGACGTCCAGTCACCACGGCTGCCATTGGGAGCACGTCCGCACGTGGAACTTGACGAGTTTGAGCGGTTCATGGAGCCTCAGGAAGACCTTGAGATGGATGATCTTGCGCGCTGGCGACGTGAGCCTTGTGTCAGGACTAGGGAGCCATTACAATGGTGGCGCGACAACCATCACCGATTCCCAGTGCTGCGTCATTTGCCTTTGAGATCTTCGCTTGTCCGGCAAGCAGCGCTGCGGATGAGCGTGCGTTTTCTTTAGCAGACAATGTACTCAACGATCACGTCACAACACACAAGAAGAGCTTGCCGAGGCATACCAAGGCCTGCGATCATGGTCTGCGGAAGATTTAATATAGATGTGCATTCTCCGTCGCCACATACTTCGTTGCCCCTGATGAGATTAGCTTGCGTGTCTGCCCTGTGTCCGCTTTAGGAAAGTAGATGCGCGAAGCGAACCAGACAAACAATTATGAAATTGGAGCGAACCAGACAGACAAACAAAATCATTTCGTCGGTCAAACAGAGAAGTCCTTATGTTTGTGTCCGTTTGTTCAGTGACCACCCTGTTCCAGCCATAGGCGGTGTGCGACGCGGGAAATGCGCGCGTTTCCTGAGGCAATCCTTGAGTAGGAGCGTGCATTGCAAGGCGTACTACTCGATATCTTGACCGCTGCTCATTTCACGTGATGCGTGAGTTCCAGCTGGACTGTCCAACTGGAATATTCTGGCACTCTGTTTGTCCTGCGTCTGGTTCTCAATGCATCTCTAAAACCCCACGCCCTGAGTTGACGCACGGTTTCAGAGACCTTATGCAAACAAACCCCTTCCGCATCGTACTCCAATGCCCACTAATGGTTTTTACGGTGCGAAAACAGTGGCGTGTCCGAGAATCCTATGTATGTGCACGTCGGCATAAGATCGCACCACTGGTCAGTCGTTACAGCCCTAAAACTCTGCACTTGGCTCTGCACTCAGGTCTACTTATTGAAGCTCGCACGACGATTGATGAGTACGCCGTGTCGCAAGCCACAGACTGGAGTGTGACAGTCGGGCTTCTCGTACTCCGTGCCGTATCCAAATGTTTCCTCCTGGAAGTAGATTCAGTGGTCTTGCACAGTGTCTACATTGTATAGCAGATGTCAATCTACTGTAACAGGGTGTACTCGTTTTCGAAACTTAAGCGAGATGCCAAGCGTACCAGGGTGACATGAAGGGTTCTGAGTAGCTCACTGATAAAAATAGGTAATGAACATTGACCGCAATGTAATGTTAGGCTAAGTTTACTATGAGGCTCCTATGAACGATATGAACAATGGTAAACTATCCTTCCTATATATCAAAAAGACTCGCGAGGTTTTGCAACCTGTTCTTTAACTGTAGTGCATATAGAGCAGCAGAGCAAGAGAGCAAGAGAGCAGTCTGCATTATCGTATGACACTATCTCTGCGTGCTTCGAGCAGTGCAGACTCCACGGTAGTCTGAATTTTTTTGAAGGCGTGTAGCAGAGTCGCCCTGGTGGTGTTGAAACGGACAACAATGCGTAACACACGTCTTGCCGGTGAGGTGATCGGAAGTCTGTAGTCTGCATTCGTTAGTTGTCGGGAGGAATAAAGCTCTAGACATTTACTCACCAGGAACCATGTATCCATGCTTCCTCAACTGCTCTGCAAGCCACGATTCGTCAAGATGCTGATGTTGACTGGCAAATTCTTGTGAGAACGAGAATATTACCATAGGAATGCCTTTTGGCCCTAAGTCGGCAGGGGACACAGTAGAACGAGCGTAGCGATTTACGCATGTGAACCACCCGGTCCCTTCAATCAGTCTTGTGAACTCCGCAGTAATCTCGAACGCATGCTGGACGAGTCTACGAAAGCCCTGTCGCCCGAACGTGGACAAGACGTGGTATTGCTCTATGATCCTTGCGCCAGACTGTGAGAAGCAGACCCCAACCGTCGTAGAATCTCCGCTTAGATAGCTGGATTCGTGGACCATCTCATTCGGAACAATAGTTTGATCTCTCCATATGAGCCATCCGACTGCAGGCGAAGTCATTCCGAATTTGTGGCCCGAGGCATTGATTGAGATGACCCTGCCTACTGCAAAATCCCTGATCTAATCAGTATACTACTCCGAGCATGTATAGACGCACTCACCAGTTGTCGGTAATTGAATCGGAAAATGGTGCCACAAAACCGCCGCTTGCAGCATCGACATGAATGGGGATGTCAAGACCGTCTTCCTTGTATATGACGTCAAGTATATCATTGACTTGGCTCACAGCATCGAAGTGGCCGGTGTAGGTACTTCCGAGAACGAGGAACACGCCGACTGCGCTGTCGTTAGTCGAATCTTGGAAAGCAGGGATGCGATCATACTTGTTCCTTGATTCACGGAACGTCTCAATTCTTCCGTATCAAAAGCGTAGTCACTCTCAACGCTGACAGGTACTTTGATGATGTCCACATCACAGAATCGTCCGAATTTCTCGATTGCGACATGAGCGTGGCTACCAACAACGACGTTGGGCCGGCATCCCAGGTTGCTGCTTTGCCACCGTTTCTTCATCGCTGCACCAGCGACAAGAATAGCTTCTGAACTTCCAGCTGTAGCACAGCCAAGACTTTCAGCGGGATTCGGAGCATTCCATAGCTCTGCAAGTATAGTGATGCATCGATGATAAATTCTGCTCATTTGTTACTTAGTCAAGTGCTCATGTTCGAGGCCCGAGATGTTGGCTGACCCACGTGGTCAAAGAGGAATACTCGTGAGTGTTGGCAAGGTTCTTCTCATAATTTTGGAGTACCAGAGCCCTGGTGTCGCTATTCACACTGTGATTCGTGAAGCTTGTTGACATTCGTGAGTGACAGCTCAACCAACAAGATATCCAACTTGTGTGCATACCTTCCAAGATTAGTCCGCATTGTCGAGTCTCCTTCCAGAAACTTTGAGACAAGCTCTTTCAGACATTCCGAATTCTGCTCATACTTAGGCAAGGAATCAGCGGGTAAGAGAGGGGATGTATTGTCGTTCTGCATATTTCTGAGTGTTGATAATGCTGTCTCCAAGGTCTACAAATGGTTCTGGAGGTGAATTGTTCTTGTATCGGACAGAGAAGACGGATGATATACTGTTCTTCTCAGACCTCTGAAAAGGAATGACGCGGTCTTGAGTGCCATTAAACATGAATTCAGAACCTGGTCACGTCCCTCGGTGAGACTGGGTGCAGCTCGCCCTTCGATCAGCGTCTCGATGAATCATAACAAGCGGTCTCAAGCTAAGTCAACGACGTGTACACAAGCTAAGGTAATAACATATAGCCTCAAGATGTATAGAGGTACGTACAGACTCCCCAGTCCTGTTGATGGCAATTGACAGGCAGTACGATCACATCATAGAGTAGCTCGGTGACGTCTACCGACTCGTTAGACCAATCTTGGTGTACCGCGGCATGCCATAGACTCCAGTTCACCGACATTGACAGAAAATAGCGCTGACCTCATGATATCGTTATGTCTTAAGATCTCCATATCATCATCTGCCACGATCGAAGGAGAGAATCAAGGTGTGAGGTATCACATGGACGCCCTTACAGGACTCCTCATACCGATACGTCAGTCTAGCATCGAAACACGCATATCTAGCGCTTGGCCAAGCCTGACAGATGTACACAAGAAGTGAAACCATCGGTACAATTATTGACTAATGCAGCTATGATATGGATGCATCTGATCCGAGTCCTTGGTTGATATTGTTCTTACGTAGCTGTAGGGTGTTCGTGACACTGATAAAGCATCTATGAACTTATGCAGCGAGATCTTCAGCGCGGGAATTGGTGCTAACTAATTGTCGTGTTCTTGATTCTTCGATACACTGGCTGCGCATGCACTTTTGAGCTTCAATCCATATATGAGGAGTCTGCAAGCCATGTCTGACCTGATTGAAGTCCAGAAAGGGTTTTCTGGGACGGGGCGAGGCGCTGAAGATCTAGTTCAATTCAGTCCCCACACATGTAATAATACCTTCTCATATGATAGTGTAGCAAGACTCGGGCCGCGCTCCCGGCCGTCCGTCCCCACGTCTCGAAAACTTACTCCGAAGCTAATGCATTGTCCAAGCACAAATTCGGACTGCTCAGCCACTTCGCATCTAAAAGCTCAATGGTCTGATGATTACATTTTAAGGCATAAGTTTTGCACAGATCCGTCGATGTGTGTATGTCTCAGACGATACACTTTTGAGCGATCGCGAAACGCAGGGTGTGATAGGTCCCGTTCCTTTGCAGTGTTAGCTTTAGCTACATATGATGTGCTCACGCAGCTACGTTCAAGGCAATGCACTCATACCCAAGCTAGTGTCCCATGCTCAAAGACATGGTAAACCCTGGCTTTGACAGCACACACGCTGTCTCAGACGATCTCAGAGCTCGACATCACATGCTGGAGGGAATGGTGACGTCTAGGCCTCATCTTGATCCCCAAAGTTTCAGGTCAGCTGTTGGTATCATATATTCAAGTTCTGCCCCCTCCAGAAATGAAAACGACAGGTCCTTGGATCCTAGTCAATCTGATCACGCTACATCAGCTGAAGCTCAAGAATATGTCTATCAATGAACAGCACCAGCACTACCCATCGGATGTCGCAAGGCTGCTTGCATCAGGAGGCTTTCCACCAGAAACCTGCGATATCCAACAGCCAGATCGTTACGCTACTCTGGAAGAGAAGTACGAAACGATTAATGCACACGCCCTGGCGCTCTGTGCGGCCGCTTATCATGTCGAAGGAGCTCGCAGGATACGTCTGGAGATCGTACATGGACTTCAGTCGTCAAACGAGACCGAAGACCATACAACAGTCAATATGATACTTTCCGGCGATTCCACGATGCAAGATCTGGAGGAAACCATGAAGTCGCAAGTCCAAACTCGAGAGCATTTTCGAATCGAACCAGGTACCGCTGTCTGGATAATCGGATTAAGTGAAGATCAGGACACAACGCATCCCAAAGAACCATCTTTGGAAAAATTTCACATGATGTTCTTCGGTGACAAGACATCCGCATCAATTCGACTTCTGTCATACAGGGACAGACACTCCCCCGAAAGAGCAAATTTATTCTGGAAAAAATGCGAGGAGGTCGTTTCCTCGATGACTACCCAACAATCCAAGGAGCTACAAGAAGTAGCAAGAATCACGCGTGAGGACGCGGCTCCTCCTGCCTCCACGATCGAACATGAATTGGATGAATCTCTATGCATCCACGATCTGATAGGTCGACAGATGTCATATCGGCCGGACAGCATTGCCATAGCTGCATGGGACGGTGAGATGTCTTATCGTAACCTCGAACGACTTTCCGAAGCGACCGCAGTCCAAATCCAAAAGCTTGAGTTACCGACAAACACACATGTCATCCATTACATGGAGCACTCGAAATGGGCCATCGTGGCATACCTAGCAATATTGAAGTCAGGCCACATCTGCGTTCCGATCAGTTCTACTAGCCCACACGGGAGAGTCAGAGAGATCGCTCTGCTGACAGGAGCCCGTGTAATTACCTGTTCGACGCCTCTTGACCCGAGTGTAGATTACGGAGTTAGCGAAATCATTCTGCCAGCCGAAATCGAAGAAGGGGTTCAACCGGAAAAAGTTCTTGTAGCCGACCAGTCGCCATCTTCTACTGCACTTGTCATCTTCACTTCCGGTTCCACAGGTACCCCAGCAGGTGTCTTGCAACGACATGACAGAGTCTGTAAAGGCCTGGTAGCTATGGGAAGAGCACTGATGTTAGACCACAATACCCGGTACCTCAACTTCGCTTCCTACGCTTTCGATGCTAGTGTGAATGAAATCTTTACTACTTTGACAGTTGGCGGCTGCGTCTGCGTGCCGTCAGAAAACGACAGGATGCAGAGTCTGGCGCAATTTATGCATACCTTTGATGTGACTCACGCGTGCTTGACGAGCAGTGTCGCTTCGCTGATCGATCCGCAATCGGTCCCTCACCTTCGACAACTATCTCTAGGAGGTGAGCAAGTTTCTCGGTCACTACTGGAGCAATGGGCTGAGAATGTGGAGCTCAACATCCTTTATGGTCTTACTGAGGGAGCTGTATGGGACACCATCTCTAGAGATGTTTCGAGATGTTCAGATCCTTCTAACGTCGGCCACCCTATTGAAGGTCATGTATGGATTGTGCAGCCACAAGAACCTGACTTCTTGGTACCTTTTGGAGCCGTCGGAGAGATCTGCCTTCATAGCGACTTGCTGAGTATTGGATATCTGGATCAGGCAGGCGCCAAAGCCTCTCGGTTTCTGCCAGCTACGACTTGGTCAAAGAATGTACCAGGCGATTCTGAGACAACATTGTACCTGACTGGGGACCTAGGAAGGTTGAACGAAGATGGGTCGCTAAATTTGATTGGACGCTCCGATTCCCAGGTGAAGATTAGAGGCCAAAGGGTAGATCTGGCTGAAATTGAACATCGCCTAACGTCTCAGATAGAGCTTGCAACAGAACTGTATGTCGATGTTGTTGGACCATCAGATGATATGGCCCTTGTCGCATTTTCCCACCAGTCGGAAACGATGGACGCTCCGCAGCAGAATCTACAAGAAAAACTGGACAACGCTATTGTGCAACTGAAAGACAAAACACCATCCTACATGGTACCAGATACTGCCCTGGTCTTAGATCGAATCCCCAAGACGGATTCAGGAAAAGTCAACAGAAGATCACTACGCCAGATTGGTTCCGATCGCCTTGAGGAACGGGTCGCTGAATCATTTGAGGACCATGCAACTCAAACCCTTGAGCAGGATGAGGTTGCTGCCAATTTCAAGGAGATATTCCTCGATCAAATCCACCCCGAGAACGATAAACTACGTGGAACACTCAAAACACAGAATTTTGAATTGCAAAGAGCTGGCCTTTCTTCGATACAGGCTGTGACCCTCGCACAATCCATAAAGAAGCATTTTCAGGTTGAGATTCCCGTCTCCTATATCCTCAACGAAGGAGTCACCTGCGATGGGCTTTGTGACATGATCCGAAAGCAAAAGTCTTCGAGATTCCCCAAGGAAAAAGATGATGCTCTATGCAATACTCTTTCTGGGTGGACCAAGAGATTGTCCAATGCGTTTGGCGAAGGCCCAATCACAGTCTTCTTAACAGGCGCAACGGGTTTTCTAGGAAGTGAGATCGTGTGCGGTTTGGTCAGAGACACGCGTGTGGGTCGGGTCTTACTCCATGTGCGTGCAGAAAGCCAACATGCGGCCATGGAAAAATTGCACAAGTCAGGACAATGTCGTAGTTTATGGAACTCGTCTGAGGCAGCCAAGCTTGAAATCTGGTTGGGAGACCTCAGCCAATCTCAATTAGGGCTATCGGATGACAAGTGGGCCCTGCTATTTGGTAGCAATGCTCCTGTCATTATCATCCACAACGGCGCGGTGGTGGACTGGGTGCAATCATACCAGTCTCTGCAAAGCACGAATGTCAACAGCACATTTGAACTACTTGTCGGCATGGCTGGTGCTACAGCTCCACCACAGCTGGCTTACATCTCGGGCGGATACTTGTCGCCCGCAACGGAGACCACCACGGCGCTATTATCAAAGCTCAGCAGATCACCTGGTTACGACCAGACAAAATTCATATCCGAGTGCCTTGTGCAGCAATATCGTCAGAGGTTTCCTACAAGAGACGCCCATATCGTCAAACCTGGATTCATCATTGGCTCCAAAGATGATGGATCATCCCCAAGCGGAGACACCTTCTGGCGTTTAGTGAAATCATGCGTCAAGATTGGCTACTACAGTGAAAGTGATGCTCAGTCTTGGATCACGGTCTCAGGCGTCGACAGTGTTGCGCAGACAATAATCGACAAGGCAATAACATATTCTCGAGAAAATGACTCCGAAGGGATGTACAAGATACTCGATGGCGTGCTGTTTGAGACTATCTGGACTATGGTGAACGACTTGGGGATATCCGTACAGCCGTTGCCGCATATCAAGTGGCTGAACATGATCATTGAAGATCTTGAGCGCGAAGGAGAGACGCACGCTTTATACCCTTTGCAAGACTGGCTTGCTGGGAGCCACGGACTCCTTGGTGGTGATCTTCCAGACCCTGCACAAATTCTGATCGATCACGAATCAATCATGGATTCTGTCAAGGCAAGTCTCAATGCCATGTTACTTGGGCAGGATTGACGACATACTGCGGCGTGGTAGGACGATTTTTTTTGTATCATACTGCATTCAAGCTATATAGCTTATGGCACGTCGGCTATCTTCTCGACGGCTTCTATGGCTTCTAAGTATGCTCCCGCGCCAATGTTCTACTGTACAACCCTGCTCGCCGTTCCGACTCTACCGAGCCGCCCCGGACTTCGGGCATCAAGCCCTCCTACCCTCCCATCGTTATTATGCTGCACTCCTCTCTCCACTACGCATCATGCCCCACCTCGTCTTCTCCTTCTTTACCACTCTGGTCTAGTCCTTATACATCCCACGAGTAAACTCTATGGATTTCAGGCTCTGGTCTCTTGCCTATCTCTGTCGTCCCCACAAAATTGAGTATGTCCACAACTGCCTTGTCTTCAGGTAAGGTCCTAAGGGTTCTCCGATCTGGCGTTTCGCTGATCTCGATGTATTTGGCTGTCATGCTCCGCAGCATAGCCTCTCGCTCTCTGCGCCAGTTCCGGCATTCGAGCAGGAGGTGCGCGACACTCTGTCTCCTCTCACTGCACCACCAGAAGCGTGCGTTGTCGGCTTTTCCAATTCTCTGTGAATTCATCACTACGATGCTATGTGCCGTGGTAAGTGCACATCACTGTCACCTACCCGATGGGGCCAATCACTCGACGGAAGGAGAATCTCCATTCATAAGCTCGTCCCTCCGGGATGGTGCAGACTGCAGTGTTTCGTAGCCGTAAGCGTGCTTTCGAGCAACGCCTCGGAGTAGCGCGCGGAGTTCCTGCTGCCCCCGACTGCTGGAACTCCGTCAATGGGATCGCATACCGGTCAAGTAGCGCAATGATCTGCAAGCGGAGCGGCTCGGAGTCGCCGGAGCCGCCGATCTTGTCCTGCTGACGATAATCTGCACCTGCCCTGGCACTAAAGATTCCACTTGCCACAAGTTTTGACAACGCACGAATACAACTCCTAGATCAAGCACATACTGACATACGACCAGATTTGAGGTATCCGGCCTTAGGTATGTCATCAGTAGTCTGGGAGATCAGCATGAGTGGGCTTACTATTGGCTTGACCAGTGATAGGTTGCCCGTCGCTAAGTGCGGTTTGTATAAGTTAGTCGAGGGCTGTCCGCGGCGTCGAGAGCGTCCATGGATCCAACGATCAACACTTCAGGTTTTGACTGCATGCTATCGCGCAGATCACACAGCTCGGTATCTGCTTGACCAAGTTTGGTACCGAGAATGCTGCATACTACGCTCTCGAGCATCGAGTCAACACATCTAGACCTTGGGACCGACGTGCAACAGCTTGTCGCATCTTCCTAGGCAGCTGGTCATAGTCGCCGCAGGATGGGTACTCCGCCCACACACTGTGAAGAATATTCGATCGAATGTAGAGTAACCAACAAATGTCGCCACACGCAGTCCCTACGTCACTACACGCGTGTGTAGAAATAAATATAGCGCAGCATATTCACGCTCGCGATCTATGCACCCAACGCTCGAGCACAAGGTACTACAGATGCGGCAAGAGATATAACTGCTGACCCGGTCAAGCGAGAACAAACAGAATGCGCGAGCGAATGCTGAGCACTTTGGAGCTTCAACTACGGTTCACTAAAAGGTGCTAGGCCTGATCAAGTGGATCAAGCGAGCTCAGCTGCAAAATGACTGCAATACAACGCCTCATCAGTACCAATGTTGATTTTTAAAGCGGAATTTGGTTATGTATGCAAATCTTGTCACACTTTGAGCACATCAATAGTGGATAGGGTTATAAGATGAACTGCTATAGCTCGCCCAAGTGTGGCTGGTAGTCATCTAGCTGTCACTGAGGATCAAATTGACTGCAGAAGGGGTAGTTGCAGTCCCTTTCCGAGCTAACATATGTTGGTTACGATGAAGGCACGCGACGAATAAACGAGTAGCTGGCTTTCAAGTGAGTGATAGTTTGCATTCCTAGATGTCAGCTCAGGGATGTGCTGCTCACTTGTCCAGTGGATCTCGCAGAGCCATGGAACACTCCATCAGCCACTTCACTGGTTCATGCTACCACTCGTTGAATACAGTAATGCAAACGCCTCATCGCTTAAAAAAACGATAGTCCGGACGCCATCTAGGAACATCGCACATGACCGCTGTTGAACCATGACGCCACCTAGTAATGGATCGACTCCCGAATACCGGACGCGCGAATATGTTACTATGATAACGAACTCGATGAGCGATGCGACAGCTGATCACAAGCCTGCCGTAGCTTCCAAGTTGGGTATATATATGACCGACAGCAACCGTCCGATTCACTTCATCTCTCAATTATCCTCGACCCCATCATCAAAGCAAAGCCATTCAAACAACCTTAGCAACTTCATCTTTCGAGTCACCACAAGCAAACATGCACTTCTCCCAGGTGTTTCTACTTGCCGCTACTGTCGCAAGCGCTTCTGCGGCCCCGACTGGAGACTTGGAGGCCCGCACCTCTGGAGGTATTCAATGTCAGAAGCACGACGGCAAATGGAAGTACGGTTGGGAAGGCGCTGCTCCCTCAGAGAAATACACTTGCGCCACCAGCGGTCTTATTGTATGTGTCCTGTTTCCGAGCCTCCGTTCGATACTTGCTTTCCGTACTGATACAATGAAATCAGAACATTCTGACCTGCGTCAACGTTCTCAACGGTAACACCGTCAACGTCGACCTGCTTGATATCATTGGGCTCTGAGATGTCTAACGTGGGGTCATCTCGATCTGTACCATCCTCTGGCGATGAGCTTGTCAGAATGAGGTAAAGACTGTGTTGACCAGGACATCGTCACATTTCATTGTGTGAGACGTATTGTGCTGGCAGGTTTGGCGTGTGACGACATGCCAACATCACACTCCCTTTCTGTGTATTCAAAGACAACAATGAATTGATGAGATCCGGAAAACTCTTTGCTTCTTTCACCCACAGCTGTTCATGTTGAATCAGAAGTCTTCCCGCACCTGAAGTGCAGTTCGTTGGGGTTCATTTGTTTTATTGATTTGTGATCACCTCACTGGCTTTCTTCTCGCCTTTTCCTTTCAGTCATGACGAAGTTGAACCTGGGAAAAAAGAACAGGTCTTCAAGTTAATATGTCTACCTTAAGTTCAGAATGTCGTCCGGGCAAAGGCTGTAAGAATCGTCATAACCGAAAAGCGGATAGCTCTTTGTACTATCAGTGCCAATCTAGCGTTGACTGATGGATGATTGCCCAGGCAGACTCATTCACTAGGCCTCTATGGGACCCCGGAGTTTTCACAATGACGGTATTTTTGCGCTGCGTTTCTATCAGGGTGGCATCGCGACGCGTTTCATCTAGATACCATGCATGGGGGGGCATTGGACTGACATCGTGACACGATGCTGCGGATGGAAACACTCTTGAAAACACTCTTGGAAACACTCTTGGAAACACTCTTGGAAACACTCTTGGAAACACTCTTGTAAACATTCCCGAAGAACTACCCTGGCAAACCATCCTGATAAGGTTACATAAACATCAAAAGCCATCTACAATTGCCTTGACTATACGTAAGTCATCACGTGCTAGGTTATGACTGGCGAACGTGCCTCTCGTAGTAAGTTATCCCCACATGAGACAGCCCATGTAGCACAGTATGATGGCCGAACATGTCGGCGTTCTTCACCGCCCATCGTGCAATACATGTACATAGCTCGCTACTAGAGCATTTCCCATGGCCGTGTGTTGCCGAGCGAAATGATCGCTTTCTCTATAAGACTTCCAGATTGAGCATTGCCATACCTCAGGCACGCTTGACGCGATATCGCCGCCTGTGACGAGGAGGCGGTTATCATACTTGAAGGCCTGGGGCCTTCATCGAATATCTCCGCAACAAGAGGACACCTGGACAGAGAATGTTTTATGGGTCACGAACGACACCTTGCTACCTTCTACATGGCCCGTTGTTCTCCACGAAGTTCAAAGCGCCACAAGACTGCACTCAGCAAATATCAGCGCGATCATCATCCTCTATTGGCCGATGTATGGGCATTTGCGGAGCCAAAGATCTGACGTCTGCGATGCGAAGATACCTTAAGTTTGGTTGGATTTCCGACGTGGACACCATGGCGGGATCAATAGTAGAAGCAATGGAGGTCGGCATCTCTCTACGAACAGCCGGCACGGAAGGCTCCTGCGAGAATTTTGGTATATTCATTGGCAAGCATGAACAGATCATGAAGATAGTCACTTCATGGGACGCTGGTAGCGCGAGAGTGACGTGTCGCTTGGTGTTGGGGTTCAAGTAGCATTGGCACGCCATTGTTGGATACTGTTGAGTGGTAAATTGACTGGCTTTCTTCAAGCAACGTGAGCAGACACCGGTTATCTTCAAGTGGCCACATATATGGGCTGAGACATCCTATTGATGATCGCTAGGCGGGAGACTCAGAGCAAAGCTTGCTCACCCTCGAGATCGTGCAAGCTCCAACAATCAGTGTCAGATTGGGAGATAGCCTGAAGTGTTGCATAGTCCGCACACACCCTCGAACTTCCTGTTCTTCCTCAGACTTCGATAACCTTGCTGACATATGACTCTGTGTGCGCCTCGCGCAAAGCAGTCTTCTCTAATGATACAGTGCGAACAATATGATCTATGTGAGCCGCACGAGTCCTGGGGTCGGATCCTGAGTCCTTCCTCGTAGCACGTGAGCACAGTGTTGATCGCTTCCGACGGCTTAGCGCGGACGCTTAGTTCCAGTTCCAGTGTGGTGGGATCTCTGGCACGACCTTCGACATGGAACGTCGGCCATAGAGGTAATGTGACGATAGTGACAGAGCGGCATGTGGTACGTTCGCTGGCAGCATGAGCGACTCACCCGAGTACTGAATAAGATATCCGCAAGGACCAAGTCGCGAAGTGCACTTGCTGTGTCAGTAACATGTCGCAAGTCGGCGACTCTCGGAAGCGTGCCACAATAACCACAGTTTCATGGGCTGCTCGAAGCCTGCGCCAGACCTGCCACACACCGTGGAGACATGGGGATCGCTGTCATGGTGTACCTCGGTTGCCGTGCCTTTGGGTGTCACATTCGCGGCAGCATTGTTGACTTCGACAACATGATTCTTCCCCACGTCGTAAAAATGCTGCACCCTCTCACGGACCATCACGGAATGCTGACGTTGCGACACGCGGCTGACCATCTTTTTCGTAACTGGCAAGTTCAAGAGTCGTATCTTCGAGACACTCTCTTGTGACAAATGCACCTTGAAATCCGCGAATCGGTCCTCTAAGTTTGATTGGCTTCTCCAGAAACCAGGCATCTCGACAGGATTTGAAGTTCAACCTTGGGACTAGTTCTTCGAATGAAGGAAGGGCTCCAGCCTTGTCATCCTGAAATATTTGCCAAGCGATGCACTGGTCAGATATCTGCTTAGGTTGTACACGGAGGTCTGGTAGTTCATTGAGCCTTTGGCACGGCCAGCGGATGCCATTCTCATTAAGGTCAACACCGCAGAGATGCAGCCATTGACCTACAGTCCGCGACTGCTTGTCGTCTAGATCGTGTGCCCCCGGAATTGGACAACTTCGCTCGATTGCAGCGTGGTCTTCCTCGCGTTGTCGAAGAACGTCTGAATTGGCCACACTTCGGAACAATGCTCAGAAGGTTCTTGAACTCTTTGCGGCCTGATCCGGAGTTTCCGCCAAGAAGGTGCCAGAGGTACTCTTGCACGCGTTCGTGGGGGAGCCCGTTCAAGCGCGTTCAGCGCCCGATGGTTCCTGACGTGCATTACCGCTTGCTCGCATCTGATGATACATGCAAAGCAGGTGGCGGGCAAGAAAACTAGGTGGGTCTACGTTGAGATGCGCAGGAGGTCAACATGAACTTGCGTGGCTGTTCCCGAGCGTCTTGTTGGGCAAAATGAACGCGAGCTCTTTCGTCTTGATTGTGGTATCTTATGTAGCTTCTCCGATCTTCAACACGTCTTAAAAGCTGGGTTTGGATCCTCAAATTTCGTTGCGACACGTTTCCCTAAGGCAAATTCGGGGCGAACTGGGCGGAGTTTGAAGCGCGACGTGGTGCGCAAAGTCAATTGTGGGAAGGTGGGGTTAGTTTTGGAACCGCGACGCGGTTCGGGAAAAAATAATAAAGTAGAATGACTCAGCAATTGCAATCTTGGGCTTCGCGGAAGTCTGACAACCCTAACCCTTATTTCCATCTTTGAACGTTTGGCGTAACGTGCCGGATAAGCGGGCGGGTCGGACAAGTGAGTGGGTCAAAAATCTGGACTGCTTGCCTTCAACATTTGATCACACAAGCAACAATGAAGTTAAATAGATCAAAGTAAGTGCATTAGGAAGTACAGAACCTAAAAGAATGTCTGCTTGAACCGCATTTATTACATCTGAGTCCCACAATTTTGCGAGCACTTCGTGGCGGCCAAGCCAATATTTCTGGATTCATGTCTTCATCATTATTCTTCGGTTGCTCTAAAGCCACAGGCTTCTGGATCCCACCCTGGCCGTCTTGAACAGCCATGGATCCACCTCGTTGGATGTAACCACTTTTATGTGCTCTCTTCTGGCTTTTGATGCTGATTTTCAGCTCGAAGAGCAGCTACCTCAGCCATCAAAAGTGCCTTTTCATGCACCACAGTCTCAAACCCTTTCAAAAACTGTTGGAAAGGTCCTTCAGCAGAAGAAGCTGATGACCTCCTTCGTTTGCGATTCTCTGTCAATACGAGCTGACTTTGCCGCCTAATCTCGGGCAAAGTGTTCGGTGTTTTAGGGTTCCAGGATGTCTGACTACTCCGCGGTGAAGGAGTGGCTTCAAGAATAGGACCGAGCCTCTCCAGCACGACTTGCGGATCAAATGGAGCAATACCAGTTGCTCTAAAGCCAGAAGTGATATTTGCAGCCGTCATTACCTGTTCATGAGCTGTGTAGAACGTAGGAAGGAATTCTTCTTTCGTGATGTGGTTGATGCCAAGCCTAATTTTGCTCTCGATTCCAGAGCCATATGCCTTCTTCAAGGGGCCAAAACAGCTTACGTCTAAGGGCTGAAGAATGTGAGATGTGTGCGCAGGCATACACAAAGTTAGAATGCAGTTCTGAAGGCAGAACTCCCGGAATTCGGCTGTTTGGTGGCTACCGTGGCCATCAAAGATCAATAACCTCCATTTGCCTTTGCAATGCTTAGTGCTTTCGTGGAAATGATGTATCCATTCCAGGCCAAGCTTGTCGTTAGTCCACCCGTTCTCACTCACAGCGATTCTCCAGGTGGCTGGGACGCCACTTTGATACCATCTCATCTGGTGAAGCTTGCCGTCGAAGATGATAAACGGTGGCACGGCCCACCCTTTAGCATTAACTGCCTCAATCGCCGTGACCCATTTTCGATTGCCTGGCTGCTTTGTCCTTGGCCTACCCTTCCTGTCCGACGTTGTAATCACCCTTGAGGTCGAAATAACACCCATCTGGAAGCCGGTCTCATCGAAATTGAAAATGTCTTCCTCTGCAACACCGTACTTCGCAATAGTGTCCCCAACTAGTTTGAACCATAAGCTAATCAGCTTTGGGTCCTCAACCTCTGCTCTCTGAACATCAAACTTGCGGTTGTATACGCTACATAGCTCAGAATGGCGTTTAACAAAGTTGGTAACCCATTTCACACCGACTGTTCGAGGGCTAGTCGGATCTTTGGTGCGGAGCATTGTATTGGCCATTTCTTCGACGATAATGCGCTGAGGGGGGAAGCCTTCAGCAGACAGCTGGAATATCTTACGGAGAAGCACTTGCTCTTCATTATTCGTGAATAAGCGTGTACTTGGAGTAGTGTCGGCTCTCGAGGACGTGCCAGAGTGTCGCCGTCGAAGGGTTTCGAATGGAACATCGTATGCATTCGCCGCAGCTCGAAGGGATGGAAGTTGGTTACTGTGGTATGCTTGGATGGCTAAAGAAACACGTCCTTTAGTTTGAGAGGACATTGTAACCAAAAAGTGTTGTGTTGTGAGAAGAATAATGTGGAAGACGCGTCGCGCGCGCGTTTTGACCCACTCACTTGTCCGACCCGCCCGCTTATCCGGCACGTTAGGGAAGTGAGACTGTGAGACTACTCTCGTCACAAGCGACACGAAGAACGAGTAATACATAGCGAACGACAAACGGGCCTGATAGTATCAAGAGACCGAGATGATAAGGAATAGTCTTGCAACAGATTCGAGATACTTTCGTAAATTTGAAACTCACGGGCCGCATAACAGAAAAGCCTTATTCGAGAATTCGTCATCGAGATGTCTCCACTGTATGAATCATGAGCAACATTAGAGCTTCATACTGACTAATAACTACAATCTAGTCATCGAAGGTCAGAACGCGAGCTCGTCAATGTGGTAAGCCCAACAAGCCTGCACGTTTACCCCTCTCTTTGCCGACAGACTGGCTCCACCCCACATGACCGGTGAACGAGCTATGGCGCGGTCTGATAGAAGCAACGAAACTTGACACTCGTCGAGCACGACACGTTCGCACCAGACACATCAGACTTCGCGATGTCCGATATCCACACATACCAATCCGGACTTGCAGACAATACGCATCTCTCACTGGTTGATGAGATCTTAGAGATCGCAAGCCGTCAGATCTCCAACAATAAATCGAAGACCTGGTATGAGAACTTGACATGTTTGTGGACGAACACAATTCAACCAGAAGTGTTACAAATCAAGCGAGGATTACCTTATGGTTACGAGGACAACAACTTCATCGCTGTATCATATTCGTCGGAGCATACGCCTGGACTTGAGTGCGGTCGCCATGGTGAGTACACCATAATAAGTGGTTCTGGAACATATGTCCGCCAAAGCAAAGTCCGTGACGACATACTTTACAGGGTCCTCCGTTACGCAAGCCACAAAAATGTATGCCGGTTCTGGATCGACAAGGAATGTAGTCCGGAGAAAGACTCGAGTGAGAAACAGACCACCATGGATTCCATGGATGTTTTGTATCGTAGAAGCAGGCATCCGGTCGGACTTCTAGCGGTGATTCTGGAGACACAAGACGAGGTCAACTTTCTACAAACGCTCATGATGGGCGATACCGTCATCCGAGACTGTAAAGATGACTACCCGAGGTTGGCTTGCCCAGCAGAATCTTTTGCCATGGGAGTATTCAATGTTCTTGTCCATCTGCATAAAGATCGATGGTGGACCAGAGCATGGATCTTCCAAGAAGAGTATCTCGCTTCAACATCTATGCAGATCTTGGTTCGGCACAAGCAGGATATCGTGCCGAGCGGGAAATTCGGGTCCGTGGAAGGCGAGGTATGTCTCAATGCTGTTGAGTTTCGCACACAAGCCACACTGTTCTTACTTGCTTTCAAGCGAGAGGCAGACGACGGAATTGTCAAGAAGTGCACAAGAATGCTCAAGAGGTTCGGACGATACGATTTGCTATATCTCTTTCAGCGCGACGCCAAGAAGAAAGCGATGTCGCCAAGAATCTTCGCGGACATGCAGCGGAGGCGGATAAAATGGCGTTTTGACCTTTTGCCGATCGTCGCAAACACTTGCAACTATGCGGTTCGCTTCGTGTCGCGGGAGATGATGGATAGTGGTCACGACCTCAAGTTGTGCTGCTCACGATGTACTTGCTCAATGGTGAACTCTTCCGGGACAGCCTGGACATTAAGAAGCTGCCAGAAGAGATGGACACCACCAACTACATGCAGTACATCTCTTTTGACAAATTCGATCCACCCATAGCGAGAAAGCGTCTATCTTACTTGAAAGCTTGCCGACTTCACAAAGTGTCTCTGCTCCAAATGGGACTTTTGACGGAAGGCAATCTGTGGACGATCAGCGATACCGTCCTACCTTCAACGTGGCCGCGCCCTCTCAGAGGAGCCGAAAATGTCATTGGGCTGGACTCAGCGACATCCAGCGCGACTTATCTTTTCCATTTGACTGATGTACTTCGGATGTCAGGTGAGGGATTTCTGGCAGTTAGACTTGAGCGATATCTCGAGACAGATATGACCCACCGAAGACTCAGCCCAGCAAGAAGATACATGAACAAAATGGCAAAGTTGGTGGTAGAAGCCATGCGTACTGGGACGCCCCTACGGATAGGATTCTCACAGAGATCGAGAAAAGCTTGCGGTGTCTTGGTTGATACTCAAAGTTCGTGCACAGAAATCTTCACTTCTTGGCACAGTGGTATCGATGTTGACGGTCGTTGGCGAGAAAATCATGTGTCGCTTGCCGTCAGGGTTCAAGGCGACGAAGGCTTACCACTGTTAGACACTGTCAAGTGGGTAAATGGGCTTTTCTTCTTCGGGCGATACGATAAGACGAAGGTCATTTTCAGATGGCCACACGTATGGACAGAAAAAAGGCGACAATAGTGTTAGGTACGGATCTGAATTACAGACAACAAGTCGATATGTCTTTGAGCCATAAAAATCTCGCGTAGGCTCGGAGGCCTCAATCAGTGCGCTACTTTGTGACTTGAATGTCGTGCGTGATGAAATATGCAATAAGCAGCGGAGGAGTCCTCTGGGAAGCCCACGGGTGGTTGTCGAAGTTTGCATCGACCATTGTGAGGTAGCGAGATCTCGTAGTCAGAGGTAAGGGGCTCACCGTTTAGTTATGAAGATTGGACAAAGTCTCGACTTCTGCGCCAACTATCTAACCCAAGGAAAGTCATCGCGCATCGTGCAGAGACTGACTATCATGCCTGGGATTCGCAGCGCGCATCACACGATCAAACATGCGAGCTACAATCGTATGTTGGTCAGAATCTGCCTGTCAGGCCTCTCTCGGACCAATGGTGGACACATCAGCCGTGGTACCAGGAAATTCGTGGTAAACAGTACCACTGGAGTCGAAGTTTGTTTCTGAAGAAGCTTCTACAGCTTCCACGCCTTGAGGACGAGGATGTGTCGAGCGAGCATGCACTTGCAAATATCATCAAGGCGGGCGACCTTCCCGCAAAATCTGAGATGGATGCATTACGTGCTCTTCGAGACCGTGAGTAGGCTAGCACGATTATCTTCGAACCATGTTTAGTTGACACATATCTAGACCGTTCCGAGCTCAAATTCTATAGCATGGGTCAGTTCGACAGTGCAGAAACGAACGAGAAATATCCTGGGAGTTTTACGACACTCTACTGTTCAATCTATCCGCTCCGCCTCGATCTATCAATCCTCGATATGCAAAAGTCCAACTTGACGAGCCTGAGTTCGATTTTTTTCGAGCCCACGTTGACCGAGACTTTCTGTACCAGGCCACAGCAGGCTGAGCTGTTCGCAAGCGCCCGGCAGGTCATGGTCTGACGTTCATATTGGTATTCAATCTCGATAAACGAAAGTGTCCGTGCATAATCGTGGCTGATGTTACAACAGATCACTTTCTGGCCGGTCTGGCAATGCCTGTGGGTAACACGGTGAAGCTCTTCGTTTGCTGGCCTCCTACCGAGCGTGATCTGAAGCTTCTGGACGATGAGCCCCCAGGACCGGAGCGTCTAAGCCGCATTATCGATCAACTAGGCGGAGGTCGGTGCGTGGTCGTATGTCGAAAGAACCCACTGTATTTGAGCAGTGGGTGCATTCATGCCGTTGTGACTTTACGAGGTGGCTTCATGTATGCCGGGAACTTCATGACTGCAAACAACGGCGCAGCGTTCGTTCGAACTCTGCGTCTCAGTCCAGCATTTGTCGACAGATATGACGACGCTGGCCGGCGAGGACTTTTCGCAAACCTTTTGGACCAGATCGACACCACCCTTGGACGAGTCTCCTGCTGGCATTCTTTGATCGCAGAGCTGATCAAGTCATGGCCGATTATCCAGAGAGTCGGTCGAAAGACGGAAAAGAAACGCCTAGCAGAGCGACTAATCAGGCTTTCGAAAGAAACACAGTGGCAGCAGGTTTATGCTGAGTTTTCCGAGACAGATATGGCAATGCTAGATAAAATCGTCAAGGAACAATCAAATCGCGGTGTGGGACGCATCCAGAAGCCACTCACTTCGAAACTGAGAAGACATACAGCCCGCGCAACATTGTCAGTCAGAACATGAATTTCAGCCTTTGGTAGTTGGAACAGGTAGAGTAGGCCTTCGTTTGAAGACGAAGAGACAGCTATTTCTAAAACACAATGGAAAATATCTTCATCGAAAGGTCGAACAAGTCAGGAGTGTGTATTGGAGAGTGTATTGAAGAGTGTATATGAGAATTTATTGGAGAGTGTATCCGGGAGGGTTTTAGAGAGTATTGGAGAGAGTGTTTCGAAGAATGTTCTTGAAACTTTGGGTAGGGTGAATTGGATAATTGGGTTGAGCCTCTTCTTGCTTGAATCGTCTAGCACTGGAACACTGCTGGGCCGGGGACCTTATAACCATTACCGTCATAGATCGCATCTTTGCCAGTGTAGGCGCCAGGAAACGATACTAATCCACTCGGATTAGTAGATCCACCCCCAGTGACCTTGATCTGGTGGCAGCTCGGGTAGAATTGTGGACCAGGATACTGGGCAGCATTGTGCAATGCGATCAGTTCATGACGGACGATATAGCTGCCGGCCTGCAGACACGCCGGGATCGTGTACGTGTACCCGGGATTATTGGCTATCGTCAAGGGAGTGACGCCCCAAGTGGAGTCTGCGCGCTTTCCGTCCTCTGCGATTTTGAACCAAACAGCGTTTTCGCCAGGCATATAGCTAGTGCAGTCTGAGAAGTCATAAGTGTCTCGCGCTTGGTTCGCAGCAGTTCTGTACCTACCTTTGCCGGGGCACTTCGCCATGTAGGTCACTGTAGGCCCGATATGGCTCTCAGGCCATAAAGTCCAGCGGAGAGTCACCTTCGAACCTGCGGCTGCCGTCGCTTCCAGCGGTGCAGGCTTCGAGCCGACAACTCCACCGGCGCTATAGCCACCACACTGTATGTCTGCGATGGAAACATCTTCGACTGGACCGTTCCCCTGGATAGGACGCTCGATACGTTGGGGCTGGTAGGTGTCAGACTTTTCAGTGTTCGAATCAATGACGGATGAAAAGACATACTGAGGGATTGGTGTAGGGATCTTGGTAGGGTTGATAAAGCTTGTAATCCTGGCCACCAATGTTGGCTGTATCGACGTATCCGTGAGCTGCGACCAGAGCGCAAGAGCCTAGTACGGCAGAAATATACTTCATTGTGGTGAAAAGATCTGATTGCGTCAAAGTATATATGAATTCCGCCAGGTTGAATGAATAGGTCTTTAGAGTGACGTTCACAAATCCGCAAGAGATGATGGATTGAAGATGCTAGAACAATGAAGAGACAGCCCTGGCGAGCTATATGTCGAACGATTTGGCCAGCACAACAATTTGTCGGAGGTCACTACGTTCATTGCCGTTTGATGTTGAGCACCATTTGTTTCTGTGGTGGAACACTGTCATGACGCCTAGCCAATATGGCCGGAATATTGTGTTGTCGGAAAATTGCACCACCGTCTCGTAACGGCTATACTTCAAACGCTAGCGTTACGGAAGCTATGCCGTGGTTTGTGGCAACCGTGCCGCACAGCACAAAACAATCTATCTATACATTCATTAATCTATCGTAACAAGTCCGGTCCGCGCGGAGAGGTAAGGTGATGCTCCGCGCCTCGTGGATCACGGTATCATCCGCCCGGGGAGAAAGAGGAAATGACTCTGGGAGGAGCATCTACAAGCACTATTTTACCTCGTCCCCGCGTAGGCGAAGTCACCTAGAAGGGCTTATGAATTTTATTGCTCTACAACGGCGTATATAGTAAAAGCTAGTATAGGTCTTCAGCAGGCTAAAGCGCGAGCTTTGACGCAAAGCCGCATTTCAAGGTCATCACAAATCATATGGCGCTGTTTGAAGTCTGTTCTTCCTGCGACACGCCACTGTTTCAGGCCGGTCACATATATACAGTCCTCACTGCAGCGAACAGGAGAAGACACACCTTCTTTTGAATCACTTTCTTCCAACCGGTCGTGTTGATCACTTTTTAATCAGTAGCGTCGTGCGGGTAGAAATTCCCATAACTTATGAACAGAGGGCTCGGTGATTCCAGCCGATTTTCTCGTTGCGACATATGCATATGCAGTTCGTGGGAACGAGCATACAGCATTAGCCGTCGAGATATACTGCTGTGTTTGAGGGAAACGCTGTGGGCGGCTCTGGTGTTCCCAATCCGCCTGGCCAGCAAAAATACAGGTAGCGGTCGGCGATATGTTATTTGACGCTTCGTGCCTGGTGGAGTGTCAATCCATGTGCTTCGGTGCGCAGATGAGACGAAACCGGCTGGCCAGACGCCGACCGAGCATTGACGGCACACTAAGATGCGACGCGGGCGGACGGCGCTCAGCGCGGAGAACTGACGCTGGCGCCGAAAGAGGAATGGTGAATCCACCGTGGGCAGGGTAAATTCGCGAATTGGGGAAGAGTAGACTGGTCAGGTTACTCATTAAGGAGATTGCGCAGGCGCCGGCAAAGGTCAGAGAGGAAACACGTGGCTGGGCAGCACTAGTGGCCAATACTTGTATGGAACGTCGGCGGATTGCATTATCGACTGCAGCTGATTGTTCATAGTACATTTGAGTCTCTCCGCTCTCCCGTTCGCCTGATGATGCTCAAGATACGGGCTTTCGAGCTCGATACCCCTTCTCCGAGACCAATCGTGGACGCGAGACGCCTCGTTGTTCCGGCGCCTGTGTGCTCGCTACATTACTGCTCTCAAGCTGGCAGCGATGTTCGGACCCTAGGTTGTTCTCAGCGCAGACGCAACATCTGGCTACTTCGTCACACTTGGCGAAGTGGTCGCGCCCACAGTACGCTATGAAAATCCTTCCCTCTCTTTTCCTCCGGGCCTTTGTTCGTGATTCAGCGCGGAGCGTACGGTAGCCGATCACCGGTCATCAGTTCGATCCAAGTTGGTCGACGGCGCGCAAGGAATATTTCGTTCCCACTCCAAGTATGTCTGGACATCTATCGACCCCTCTTCTTACGGTGTGAGCTCGAGGGAGAGCTGGAATCAGTCGACATATCCCGGCAACGGTGCTCAGGATATAGACTGTGGCGATTGTCGGAGATACACACCTCAGTCGTCGCCTGGGCTGGTTTCTCGATGGAAGGTGAATGATGGATGGATCGACTGATGTTGTCCTGACGATAAGTCATTCATTAGGAAATCGGACTGTTCCAACTGATGGACAACCTCGTCTGCCTTGGAGGGAATACAGGACGAGTACGTTTAGCTATGGAAGCATCGGCAAACAGGATCAGCACGGAAGAGCACCCCTTTTGCCTTTGCATCGCGGAACTCTTCTTGTGAACCTCTCAGAGGAGCGTCGGACACCGGAATGCCCGGAGTGCCGTCGTCAACTTTTCGCATGCTGCAAGGCCTGCGCAAGCCACGGCCAAGGACGACATAAATGGACAGCCAACTGCAACAGCTGATTGGTAAGAGTGCGCTGGCACCTAATCAGCTGAGGGTGGTGTGACAGCTATGTGGTGGCGCAAGCTGCTGGAAATAGCTTGTAACATCGAGTGAGATGGTAAGGAAGAACTACATGGCGAGTGACTGCTACAATAAGGATACTCGAGCATTGGACCAATTTATCAACGGGACCGGATCGAGGGCCCCTACTCACACTATCAGAAAACCCAGTACAAGAAAAACAAACTCTTGACGAAAGCGGAGACAATTTACCAACTGAGCTTGGCGTTACACAATAAGTTACCCCGCTGACAAGCTGCAAGACCAACCAATTGGACAGCGTCACAAATCACCAAGTGTCTCCTGCTTCTCTTCTCAGCTCACCACTCCGCTCATCCTCGAAATATTTCCATGCAAGGCTTTGGTCAGCTGATGAGATGTATCTCCTAATGGTGTGGTGTACAGCAATATCAGAATTCGTGGCTGGCTGACTTGTGAAACAGAAAAAGAGCAGGTCTTTTTCAGTGCACGCTGCTAGGATATGCATCAAACGGAGAGGCGCTCTATAAGAGCAGGTTTGGTTTCACTAGTCGAGCAGTCTGTTTACCAGCTCTTAAAATTTCTCGGAATCTAAATTGCAAAGTCAACACATTGATTACCTACGATGTCTTTGTCTGGCAAAGCCCCGTCGGACGCTAGTGCTGTCACATTCCAAGGTGTCTTGAGAGTCGTTTACGTCGATCAGACTGGGGTCCTAAGCTACATTGGTGCTGACAACAAACAAGACGAGGACAACGACCAAAACAAGACCGTCATGATCACTTTGAATAACAGCGAAGAGCCTGTCACAGCTCGCGAGACAGACCCTCGTGTCGCTTCCGTCGCCTGGAAAGGTGACACTGATGAAGTGGGTGATTAGCTCCTTTGCCACATGCCTCAACAGATTTTGGTGACGCGGCATATGTGGTCTACCCCTCTTTCTGGCGAAACCAGCTAATCCATCGTGAACCACAGTGGCGTATCTACTATGTCGACAAAGAAAACACCTTAGCTGAGATCGCCAAGTCTGGCGATGGTGATTGGTCCCTCGGCAAGTTGGGTCGATCGAAGCATTTTGTTGCACCGAAGTCTGCTCTCGCAGCTGGAGTTGACGACAATGGTGTTCGACTTTACTTCCAGCGAAATGACCTGGGAACCATCATGACAACATTTCTTCCAAGTCCAAGCCGAATGGTCCGCTGCTACGGAGGCTGCCAAACTTTTCTGATTTCTTTTTGGGCATCAGCTCAGGGTTCAGACGTCCGCATGCACCGCATGGGAGACTATCGGAGATGCTGCCACGTTCGTTACTTCAATTTGTGCAACCAGTTGCAAGCTTGACTTGGGTGGTTAGTGTTAGTCAATTGTGCCATTGCTGCAATACCGATCGTTAGTGTACCTTGATATCTGCTGTTGCAATTACTCAATGTTTCCTCCACAAATCGACCAAATATCTGCTCTGGTATCATGACGATGATGATGATGATGATGATGGCCCTAATTCACCCATTCTTGCTACGTACGGAGACCGCATGAGCCGTCCGCACAAACGCTCCATCCTTCCAGCAGGTGTGGAGCGTACCCCAACGTCCAAGGCGGAGATATGATCTCTTCGCCATGATCGCCACCCATATTGAGGCCATCAGGACGCGTCTTCGGAAGTCTCAATAAAGCAACCAAGATAGAACAACTATCGCTGAGAAAAGATCCGTCCAGCCAGTGCGACACGTCCAGTTGCTGGAAAGTAAGGATTTTCTTCTTTTCTCCTGATTCACTGAATCATCGACTGTTGTTGTCAAGCTAGGCGCTCCACTTCTCTCTTACGTATTCGCGACATTTTTTGGTTTCTCCGTGGAGACTGCTCCACTAATGAGGGCTGAGCTTCCTGTTTTCTCTCTACAACTCAGAGCTCTCGTTTGCCTTGCTGGGACCAGCTCTCCAGACTGGCCTCGGCCCAAAGTGTGCTTTTATTGCTTTCATCGCGACACTTTCGTTGCCCGTGCTCTTTGCCCATATGGCGTTGCAGCAGATCTGAACCGATGGTGCGGCAGCGGCGTTGGAGGCAAGTCACTCCATGTTGAATTGCGAGGTGTGAGTGAGCTGGGGACTCATCTGGACTTGAAGGGAGCACATTGGGGTCTCGTAGCTCCAAGCCACGGACAAAAGCATTTAACCCAGCTCGATCATTCGCAGGCACGAAGTGTTCTTCCCGCAGATGCTTCGAGACAGTCTGACCCGAGGGTTGCAATCTGGGCCCTTGTGTACCAACAAAGGGGGGTGTTGAAGATTGCCGGACAAGAGCATCCAGACCGCCACAGACCACTGAAGATATAAAGCAGTGAATGGCCCCAGCAGTAGATACACAGCTCAATCAACTCTTTCACACCCAATTTCATCAGGCTCCGCCGTTGTTGCCAACCTCTGCGGTGTAATCCAGCCTGAGATCCGTTTCCGACACCTCCACACTTCGTTCCAACGTCTACTCAGCCTCGCACCGACCGAAAGCCCGCTCAACTCTTGCTTGGCTGCTCGCCCTCTTTTGCCTCGAGGCACCGCCGGCCGCCCATTCCTCGACAACCTACGACATGCACCGGACTGTACTTCGATCGCTCGGCAGGGTCGCTCCCGGACTTGCTCGCGTCACTCTTTGCGTATCCACCTTCGGCGATCACGGCGGTATGAGGTGATGCTATCCTGTCGGTCACGACATCTCACCCGCTCGACCGCGCGATCTCGCTCGACCGCTTCACTGTACGGTGCCGACTGCATCTTCCTCGCTCCCTTGGATCACCAGCAGGACTTTGTGAGGTATAGGATGGGCCGCTTTCAACTCGGGAAACTATGTGGATCGGTTGTGTCGACGGATGTCGATAGGATCGATCCTCTCGCGACGTTGCTGGTGGACTCCAGAGGTCGTCTGCTGGGAGGGCGAACGGACGACGCTTACTGAGACTGCTGCTGGTGGGTTCCAGGCGGCTTCAGTAGGTGACGATGCTGCTGGTGGACTCCAGGTGTCGTGATCGATCAACAGTGGAGTCTGGCTCGACCTTATCCGGTCGCCTTTTCCGGCGGATTCTCTTAGAAGGGAGCGCGGAAACCTTCTCGGAGTGGCCCTCCGCTAGCGTCTGGTCTTTGCGGACCCGTCGCGTGCCTGGCATGGGTTTACCATTCTAGAGTGGGGTTCTTCCTTGGCGGTGTTGTGGATTCGGCACTTCCATTCCAGGACTCACTCACACTCGGCTGGATGTGGCCGCGTAGTAGGGTGGGAGAGTCGGCGTGCGTGCTGCGTGCGTTCGACCTGCCATCATGAGGCGTGCACATACCCCGGAAGCGAGGCTTCGACCGGGTTAAGGGAGGCGAACGTGCCCTGGACTGGGTGGTATCGGCTCTCGATTGGTCCGACGGGGACCAGGGCCTTACACCTAGGATAACCGTGTCGCGTGGCGGCGTTGAATGCAGGTTCCATCGGTTTGGATTGTACATCTGGATTGGTGGACTGTCCTTGCTGGGGAAGACGTCGTTCGTGCCACCGCAGGCGTAGGCAGTCGGCTACCCGTTGATCGAACGATGTCTGATCTGGAGGTGGGAGTGAAACCTGATGGCAGGATACCGGCCAACGCTGTCTGTCCATGGGGCGTACATCCGGCGGGTGTATCGTCAGGAAGGACCATGGGAATCATCGATGGGATCGTCGGGTGCCCGAGAAGGCTATATGTTGTCCATCCTCTATTGAATAAGATGGCTCACGAAAGGGGAATGGTTTGGTTTAGTCGGTCAGAAGAAAATGTGCATGGACTTGCCTCTCCTTCTGCAGTCTGACCTTCAATGTATGTAGCTCACTATCGTTTATGTTTGCTTTGATTTGATTGATTGATTGATTTGGTTTGATCTATCAGGCTATTTACGGCGTCCGCATGAGCCATCCCTGTACGCTACCCGTTTACGTCTGCTAGTTTACATAGTGTTCATAAAATTGAACCCCATAACCCTAACCCTGCTCGGGCTACAGCACCTGGCGATTGTTGGAGACACACACCTCAGTCGTCGCCTGGGCTGGTCTCTAGATGGAAGGACTGATGGTGGAGGGATCGGCTGGTGCCGTCTTGACGCTGGACTGTCAGTCTGGGAAGTCGGACTGTTCCAAGCAGTGGACAACATCGTCTGCCTTGGTGGGAATACAGGACGAGTGCGTTTAGTTGTGGAATCACTGGGAAACAGGATTAGCACGGAGGAGCACCCCTTTTGCCTCAGCATCGTGGAACTCTTTTCGTGAACCTCCCAGAGGAGCGTCGAACATCGGAATGCCCCCTCTTTGAAGGAGACCTCGTCTTCGAAACAAGAGCCTACATTTTATCGCGTGCTGGATCAGGTGTAAAGGTAGAGCTACTAATCGCTCAGTCAATGAACCCCTGACCCTCGAGAAACATCTGCAACAAGCCGGCCGAGCTTAAACCCTTTTAGGAACTCCATACAACGGCTGTAGCATTCCAACCCCATAGCGTGATCCCGCGCTATCACGTATCACATCCTAAAAAGTATTAGCCTTGCTAGGATAAGTCAGATGTAGTTATACAATCACCCTTTTATTATCAAAGCGACCTTCTCCCTCAATCGAGCCGGATTATAAGCAATGAGATTACTTGAGGATTTCTGCCTGTAGTGCCGTAATATATTAGTAGCATCTACAATCGGTATTGATTCGGTATAAGAAGCACTTACAGCATCATCGACAATGTTATCGATGGTCATTGCTACGAATTCAGGCGCACCGCCGAAACCCGGAAGCTGACGTTTCACAGCAAGTGCGTCAGTGGCCTTAAAGGCTTGGATGGGTAGAGCGATCGTTACTGCAGAGAACAAAGCAGC
Source organism: Cladosporium cladosporioides (assembly GCA_002901145.1). NCBI lineage: Eukaryota > Fungi > Ascomycota > Dothideomycetes > Cladosporiales > Cladosporiaceae > Cladosporium > Cladosporium cladosporioides. The sequence goes on from NOXB01000026.1 coordinate 104,575, forward strand.
TAACATCACTTGTAATCTCATCATGTATGGACGAGAGGAGTTAGTTGAGGCAAGAAAAATGTATAATGGCTAATGAATGTGAAAGGGGATAAATTCATGAGAGAGAAGATGATGTTTTGCATGAGACACCTGTGGCACACAAGCGTCCCAATGATGTGTTTATAGGCCTTGCGAACTGGCCTCTCGCTTGCCGATGTCCGCATGCCCACGTATGGGGGCCCCTCCCGTGCCGTTGGGAGCACCGAAGACTTAGGCGAACGTTTCCACAAGCTTAGCCAATAATTTTCGGACCTCCAAGTCCAGAAGCAAAACATGGCTGCGACGAAGTCAATCTCGAACAAGCGCTAATCGCATCATGTCCAGCACGATCTGCATCAGAGCCCAGATGCGATCAGTTGAACTCAAACTATTGCCATTGTGGCCCTTGAGAACCGTCCAATACTTGATGAAATTGGCTCGGTCTTTGTTGCAAAATAGTATCCGACCAGTCATTCCGCAATTATGGCGGTCGAGATATCCCGCTACAGTAGAGATCCATCAGCGTGAATTCTAGCAACGTAGTCCCAGGCTATGACACCCAGTTCTACTGTGCCTTAAGGTATCATCATTTCGACGCGATGCAAAGCAGTGTTTATGTACCGTGAGACTAATTCTAAGGTCCTGCCCAGAGGTACGCGATTGTGTGATTGGTACCGCTTCCCTATCTGGTCGTATGAAACTGCTCAATCTCGACTTGGCAGCGCTTAATAACTTGGTTTATGCTGTATGAAAGATCTTCCACCATCAATCCACCATGGACAATGTATACGCCCATCAAGTTCTACTCTGCATTTCATAAATACCTGCGCGAGCTGAGAAAGATGACGCAAATTCTGGGGAACCACGTGTGGGAATTGTGATACTGGGGTAGCGCGGAACCCGCACCGCGTTTGCAGGCGTCACAGTCGGGCATTGTTCCCCAACACATGCCAGCAGCGCACTTGCTTGCATCGTTTGTACAAGCATGCACATAAGTCGTACAATATTGACCGATGGACTCCAAGCCTGCGCATGACGTTACGCCTGATACACCACCTGATGACAACGTCTCGCCTGGAGCACGAACCCCTGCTGCGCGCACTCTCCCGCACACTCCGCCCTTCTCGCCCTCACAGCAGCGGCAAAACAGCAGCCGCAGAAGACACCAGATCCTATAATTGAGCGCGTCGAAAGCGTCATCTACCGGTACAGTCGTGGGGAGATACTGGAACCCGATCACAGGTCTGAGTTCGAGCTCTCTGCGACCCAGCTGGACGATCTTGAGCGCGGTCTGCAAGACGAGGAGCCTTCTCTGTGGTGTTTCTGGGAGCACAAACTTCGTTACGACTACGAGGAATCAAACTCAGGAGGCAACCTTGTCTTGCGCATGCCTAGCGCGGTTCACGAGGATTTCATTGGATCTTTGGAAAGCACAATAGAGAAGGAGCTTGCGACTCTTGCAAACCAACTTTCTATATCAGATGAGAGGACTGCAACCGAAATACGACGGATACGCAAGTCTGGAAGCACAACGCTCAAGTACAAGGAGCCAGAGCTGGACGGCAGCGACCAAGAAGCCATAAGAGAACCTGTTATCGTTCGTCACAGTCCAGATGCCTCATTCAAACATCCGATCGCAGGATCACAAGCGCCCGGCCTAGTTGTGGAAGTCAGTTACTCGCAACGAAGCAAGAAGCTGTCGCGCTTGGCGGAAAGCTACATCATAAACAGTGAGCACAAGATCAGATGTGTCGTTACAATCGACATAACGTACATACCACCAGAACACAAAGGATCTCACAAGGACAAGACAGCCACGGTGTCAGTCTGGCGGGCATCTTTAGAGGAGCATGACGGCGAACTTGTGGGCATCTGCAGGCAAGATGTAGATGCTGCTCCGTTTCGCGATCGCACAGGGCGACCATGTGAGGGCGTGCTACATCTCACGCTGGTCGACTTTCTGAACCCAGCAGTGCGAAAAAGAGTTCTACCTGCTGCCATGCGAGATGGTAGACAGAATTTGTCTATACCATTTAAAACCCTGGCCAAGCTTCTGAATGAAGCAGAGAGCGAACAGAAGTTGTCAGCAGAACCAGACGATGACATACCCAAACGGTTCCGGAAGCGGAAGCGTACACCCAGCGAAGAACTATCTGATTCACGCGAAGAACACTTCGCACGACTGGAGAGCGCCGACGAAAAGAAGGACGAGACTTTCGACACTCAGTGGGAATTACCCAGTCAGAGTAAAAGGCGAGTCGTGGGCGGACGTGCCAATACACCCATGGTTCGGAGAAGCACAAGAAGGAAGGATCCGTCAAACGACGAGGTGACCTGAAGGTCAGGTTGAGATCATCTCCCCACGCGCCAATCTCATCTCCGCGTTGAATGACTCAGGAGATCTGATATTCCAGTTGCGGACATAACCTCAGTCGTCGTGTTTCTCATCGTCATCGTTTCCGTCTTTGGCCTCGAGCAGTATCGACAATTCCGATAAGAAAGTGTCCGAGATGGAGGCAGTGACGTCGACCTCGGGTCTAGCACTAGACGCCGGGCGCATGCAGCTTGAGATATGATATCAGCCTTGCAGGCTTGCAAAGTTGTGCGAGGACGGCGGTCTTGGGTTGGTTTCGGCTTCAGCTAAACGTCATGGGAGTGACCCACGAACTACGCGATATTACCACAGTTTCGTCAGGAACTCACACCGAATGTGGCAAGAGCTGATGCATCTTAAGCGCACCGTTCAAGAAAAACAAACCATAGCCTTGAAGAGTGATGAACCCTGGGATGCAACATCTCCATAAGTATACCATACAGCTGCGGGCAAAAGCATCTCCTTTGTATTTGTCTCACTGTGCAAGTAACGATGCTGAACTGGAAACTGAACTACGCCGATCCCAACCTTGCAAATCTCAAAAGGCACTCAGTAATCATTTGTGTGTGAACCTCAAGCCTCAACGAACATTTGCGATCGCCTTGTCGATTCCATGCATGTTAGGCCCATATCTGCAAGACGAGCCAAAAGAGCAACGACCATCGTAGATACAATGGTGAGCTGAAACACAATTTCTTCTGTAGCAGTGAGTGTCCCGTTCGCACGGATCCTCTCGAGCAATCCGCGTCAATGCTCGTCTTTCATCATTACCGATTGAACCGGCATGACTTTTCGAGCATTGTAACTTGTTGCACTCGGTCAAGAAGTATCTCGGACAGAGTGATCTTTGCCTCAACTGTTTGGTAAGTTGTTCATCCCAAAAACGTATTGGCTCATCGATGCATTGGTCGTATCGATTGAGTTGTATCTTCCTGCTTGGTTCATGACTCGATGCTGAGTCACCTGTTTGTGGTAAGGATAGAGCCGTTCGAACTTGCGGCCCAGGACCTTTGGGAAAAGCTATCGCGTTTGCATAAGTCTGCTGGGTGGAGCTTGACTGGAAAACTTGTTCCTTCGAAATAAGTTTTGTGTCGCGGAACACATGCTCGAACGAAACATGATGGAACGAGGTGGCTAATTCTTTAAACGTCGTCGGGAATGGAACAGACTCGACCAATGTCAGTTTGGCTGTATGCTTGTCCTCCGCGCGATATGAGCGGAGAAAGTTCACGTAGCCTGCATCTGCTGATCCAGCGAGTAAGATTTGTCTGCAGTGCTCGTCCGTCCAGTACAGATTGAGATTTTCTCTCTACCATCAGCTTGATGATCCGGCTTTACCTATGTCGTGGACGTACCTTTGATCTTGTTGTCCGCTGCTTCTTATCTGCACCCGCGTCTACGAACTCACAAAGCGGCAATTCGCGGTTGAAACCAACGATGAATTGCTCGATCAAGCGCGCATCATTCACTACGTGTGAGTTGGCGTATATACCCAGAAGACCTCGTGTGTTCGCGTAGATTCGAACAACGATCTTCCAATGCGGTTGGGAACCCAACAGATCCTTGATGTATACTTGGATCGCCTCTTGCAACTTCTTGGCGGCTTGGTGGCCACCCTCTGTGCCAGATTGAACAAACTTGTCAAAAACTGATTGGTCAGCGTCGTACCCTTTTTGCGAAGCAGTGGTCTCAACTAACCAGTGTGTCGTCACCATCGACAAGAACGACCACGAAGGGACCAGCAAACTGTAGGGTCGTCAGATTATCAGAGGCTATGCTGTCGTCTCAGCTCATACCAGACGGCTCTCCAACGTCTTGCATTCTGCAGTCAGTCGTTTTACTTCACTTGAATAGTGAAGCTCGTGGAATTTGAGATTATCAACATCTTTCTGGATTTTGTCGTTGTCAGCGTACAGATGATGTATGGTTGCGAACAAATTCCATTAGTCAGCAAGGACATGTTAGCGTGTCTTGGATCGATTAGGCTGGTGGCTTGTTACCTCGACCAATTCGTGGTAGGACTTCTCTTCCTTTTTCTATTCATCCCACTGCTTCAACATCATTGCAATCTGGTCCGAGCCTGCCGTGGTTTCTGTCATAGTCAATCGATCTCAAGATGGCGTATGGTGAGATTGCTTCCGTCTATATGATGACCAACGCGATATATAAGCAATACTATTAGCCAGCTCCTACAGCCGCCGTTGTGATCGCTTGAGTCTGAAACATGTGTAGCTTAGTGGCTGGCCGTGAATCAGCCAGCCGGCGCCAGAGCTACCGTAGTGTGGATCAAGCGCTAGACCACTTTCGCAAGCGCCAGACCACTGTGCGATACATGCAACATGTGTACAGTATCACTGACGAATGCTGCTGTTGCGTATCTTCTATGGGTGGGCTGTTCACCGGTCAGTGTCAATCTACCATAAAAATAGTTAGGGGTGCGGTACAGTGAAGGTAACGCTGTTTCTGCATATGCCGCCATACGTGGCCTGCTCTAGTTCTGGCCATGGTTCGCATTAGCTAGGTAAATGTGCCGATCATACATTGGAGGTCACAATACGTGTTGCGTCGCTATCTGTGCGCACGTGTTTCGAGCTTCCGTGCAAAGTGGTATTTGGAATGTAGAACCTGCACAGTCCCTGCTGACTATCGGTCTTGATGGTATCTTCAGAAAGCTTGAAATAAGAGCGACTCCCCAAAGATTGACCATGCAGGCGTTGGCGCATCGCTATCCGTCGACCGCTGGTCTACGCGCGCGGCTGCCTGAGCTGAATCGCGCATATGCACGTAGGTGGGTGATGTCATGCAGCGTACCCACCTTTGTCAACCAGGAAGAAGCCTAGGAACATATCTTTCCCATCACCATCTCAGTGCTCGACCATCTAAAACTTCACTCAACACACTGATAATGACCGCGTCAAGGACGTACGAGGGCAACAATTTGCTACGGGAGTAAGCAGTATAGGATGATCCCTCACATTTGCAAGCGCTAATCGATGGAAATCTCCAGACTACGCGACAATGGTGCCTATTCCGATTTGACTATCAAATGCGGCGGCGCGGAGTTTCGAGTCCATAAGTGCATCGTGTGTCCGCAGTCGACATTCTTCCGGAACGCTTGTGAGAAGCAGAAATGGAAGGTCAGTGACGTCGTGAACGTGGAACTTGTAGCACTAGCTCAAACCTGATACAGGAAGGTAACACTGGGGTCATCGAGCTGAAGGCTGCTCAGGAAAGCACACCAGATCTTGGAGACGACGATCCTCGTTCAGTGAAACTTATGATAGACTATCTGTACCTCCACGACTATGACCCGAAGACCGCTAAAGCGCCGGTCTCAGTCTCTATCGGCGAGGACTGCAAAGATGGAAAAAGCACAGGTCGCGCAGCAGAAGTCGAGCCGACGGTCGAACGTCACCAGAGTCAGTCTGGCGCACCCGATTTGGGTGTTGAGACAGCGATCGATGAACCGCCCCATTCGAATGATGCGAGCGACTTCTGGGAGATCGGGAGTAGTGGCAAGAAGGGAAAAAGGAGAAGAAGAAAATGAAAAAGATGGCGATATGGGAACCAGAACCAGAACCAGAACCGATGCCCGAGCCTGTGTTTGAATATTACCATCTTGCGACGGACTCCGCCGATGCCGCACCGTCAGCAGTTCAGGGACCTTCAAGTTTCTTTTAGATGCACGCGAAGGTATTTGCCCTCGCGTCCAAGTATGACATCAGGTCATTGGAGTATGAGGCCCGCAAGAAGTTCAAGGTCGAAACACAGCGAAGCTGGGAGACCTTCGACCTGATTGCAGCTAACTATGCATGTCGTCTTCAATTTCACACCAGGCAATGAATCCGAGCTACGCAGCATTTTAAAAGACACGATGGTGCGGCACGCCCACACTTTGGTGCAGCATCCCGATTTTCAAGACGCCGTGGCGAGTATCGATGGCCTTGCATATGATCTGTTCCAGTGAGCTTGTTGGTCTGGTCGTTATTGGTCTGGTTGGTCGACCAGTCGGTTTTGGTCTGGTCTGGTCTCCATTCATTATTGGTCTGGTCTGGTTTGGTCTACCCGTTCTGGTCTTATTGGTCTGGTCTAACCATGATAGGAAATTAGCTGGGAACTACCCGATTGGGTCGGCTGTGATGCACCCGCGTTGTTTTCGCGATCAAGTACGCGTTCCACGTGTTGTACTTACACCCGTCTCGTATGTGTGCTCTTCTGTTTCACGAAGCATACGATTCTCAAACCCGTAATGGATACATTCTTCACAAGCCTTGCGCAGGGCCGAAGCCCATCCAAGCCCAAAGTCACACTGAGTCGTACTAATCCGGACTATAAGAAGGAGCTTGAGCTTGACGAGTTCGTCGTACACGGAGAAAGATATCACCGATGTTGTAAATTGCAAATTCGAGTCGAGACGAAAAAGGCAACACGCAAGAAGGCATCTCCGGTCTGGCGATATGGGGAAATGTTACGACGTCTCAAGGACCAGAAAGATGTGTATTACTGCTACCTCTGCGAGCACGAGAAGCGATGTCAGCAATTATTCATCATGAACGGCAATGGGAGAACTCTGAGCCATCTTGAAGATGTCCATCGTATCGACCGCGAAACAGGGGAGCGCAAAGCGGATCCCTTGCCGAGAGGAAGACTTTCGTCACGTTCGTTCGCCACTCTGCGTTCCTCATATGACTACGACGAATTCAAGCGCCTCCTAGTTCGATGGATCGTTTACTGCTTCATCGCCTTTCGCATGCTCGAGAACACTTACTTCCGAGAACTCATTTCCTTCCTTAACCATTCGATTGGCGACCTTCTACCCAAGGCTGCGTCAACCATGAGGGCTATGGTGAAAGAGGAATTCGAGAAACAAAAGCAGCTCGTCATCGAAGACCTTTCGGGCGCTCAAAGTAAGATACACGTCTCTTTCGATCTCTGGACATCGCCTATACTACGCCATCGTCAGCGTATATGGTCATTTTATCGACAGGCGGGGCGGCGATCGAGCCGGCTTTCGCTTTCCGGCGTCTTCACGGGAGTCATGGTGGAGAGAACCAAGCGTCCGCGCTACTCGATGTCATTGATGAGTATCAGCTCCGCTGCAAGGTGGGCTACTTCATGTGCGATAACGCCAAGTCGAACGACAAAGCCGTCTCAGCCGTCCTCAGACAGCTTCTTCCCGGCATCCAACAACGGCAGATACTTGCCCGTCGTCTCCGCTGTCTTGGTCACATCACCAATTTAGCCGCTCGGGCGATGATCTTGGGCAAGAATGCCGGCAAAGCCTTAGATCGAGTTAATGTCAGTGCGGAAAGGAGCTTTTGAAGCAGTCGACCAGTTCTGGCGTGGTCGAGGAGCAGTAGGAAGGCTCACAACCTCATTCGCTATATCCGCTGGAATCCTCAACGTAGAGAGGCATTTGCTAATTGCAAAGAGGGCGGCGAATTAAGTGATTTTGACAGCCTTAACGTGAGTATCCCGCCATTTATGTTTTGGCACTGGTTAATCTGCGGTAGCACGAATTTTCGTGCAATAGTGCTATAGTGCTTGATGCTGCTGGGGGACAAAGATATCCCATAAGCTGATCACACATACTTACCAGCCCATCGAGGACAACGATGCACGATGGAACAGCTTCTATCTTGCCATAGGAAGAGCTCTCGATATCAAGGAGCGTCTCGATCATTTTGTCGGCAATACAGACCGAAAGATGCGACTGACAGCCTGCTCAAGGACGATCTGCTAAGTCGGACGCATTGGCATCAGCTCGACCGTCTCCATGACTGTTTGAAGGTTTTTGAAGTATCTCGCTGTGCGCCGAGGGCAAAAGATCGTTCTTTTGTGACTGGTTTCCGACCCTCGACTTCATGTTAAGCACGGTAGACGACTTCAGAAAGGAGTTCCAGACGGAGGCCGAGGCTGATTGCACCTTCGATTATCTGTCGCAGTGCTGCGAGCATTCTTGGATCAAAATTGAGAAGATTATCGATTAGCCGATGATACGCCCCTCGTCTTTGCTGCTGTGATTCTAAACCCAACAAGGAAGCACCACTGGTTTAAACAACAGTGGCACTCAGAGACCTCAGACGAGTCGCAAAGAAGCTGGCCAGATACAGTGTTGGAGCAAGTCAAGGAGCTCTGGAGAACGCAGTACAAGAATACTAGCAGTCCTCGAGAAACGGCGAGCTTGCTCAACGACGAGGGCAGTCTGCACGTACGCTTGCATAATCACAAGCGACTCCGGATCAGCAAGGCGGTCCTGACGGACGAACTTGATGCGTACCTCGAAACCGATCCTGTCCCTGACTGTGCCGGGTTTGATCCACTCGCGTGGTGGCTGGATCGGAAGGTGAGCTTTCCAGATCTTTTCAGATTCGCTATGGACTGCTTTGCTGTACCGTTGATGTCCGACGATCCAGAGAGATCCTTCAGCTCCGGGAGAGACTTGATCACGTATCGTCGCAGCAACTTGCATGACGACATAATTGAAGCTTGTTCATGCCTTCGCAGCTGGTACGGTCCACCCGCACACTTCGGAGTAGGGAAGAATGAGGAAGCAGGTTTTGACAATGAGAATGAGATCGAGCAGCAGTATAGTGGACAGTTCGCGGTCTGAGCTGGTATCGCCAGGGACGAGGGCGATGGCCAAAGTATCTTACAGTTGTAAGGGATGGAAGTGGAGGTCGTTGTATGAACCAAGAACATGAAATCTTTAGTCCCTCACAGTATCTACGCTTATTTCCATTTTGGGAAATGGTCGACCAATCGGTCTTATTGGTCACGATCACGATTCTTATTGGTCTGGTTTGGTCGAAGGCCTGAGACCAGACCAGACCAGACCAACAAGCTCACTGGACCAGACCAGACCAACAAGCTCACAGAATAGAGGTCTGCAACTCTCCGCTTTTCGAAAAATGGGTGGAGATAGTAACACATTTCGAGGTGTCACATGGGAAAGACGGCAGTATTCTGCCGAAACGGGAGTGGGTTAGGTGTGGTGCATAGTCCACTCGCGCGACTACTTGCAACGACTCTAGACCTTTCGAGCGCGCCACAGTCGTAATAAATATTGTGCAAGATATGGTTCATTCTTGCGTCACAAATTCTTCCTTCTTCGACACAATTTAACACAAATTGGCGATGCCCCAGTCAGGGTTTCCTGCTGAGAATGTTGACACCTCTCAATGCTCTGATTCGAGCCGGTTTCAGGGGTAGGACTGTGTGGGTGGAAACTCTAATGATCCTACCAGACTACACGGTTCAGATCTCGACTCACAATCCCTGCTTTGTGAGCTCAATTGTTGCTGCGGCTTATAGCTTGCATTAATTCAGGGCTTTCTCACGCTTTAGCTACCGTGCTAGTCCAATTTCCCGATACAGTATGGGCTAGGGTGATTGTCATCCATGCATGATGTGTGTTGTCAGCTTCAGGTCATGCTGCATAATCGGTCCGACACCATACGTCACGTACCGAGATGCCTCGGCTGAATGTTTTGCACCATCGACTGCACATTTGGCGTAACGTTAAAAGGTGGGTTTTATTAAGAGCCCTACAACAAGTCTTCAATACCACAGGAATTACAATACACCTCGATATCTGCAGATAGAAATCCTGTTTCGGACAAGTACGGTTGAGTGATAACTCACTGAGGTATTTACATCCCAGAGACGGCTTCGGATCGCGAGACAGAATCACACGCTATTTTCACGTTACGATTCATTCCTTCTTTTCGACTAACTTAGCCTTCCGCCTCTCGCTAAACAAATTGTGCGATGCGTCATTGATAGTGATTTGTGCGCTATGTTTCATATACTCGTGTAGACGCAGATCTTTATTCGGATTTGTTTTGCGGTTGCAGTGTGAAAATGATTTCTCTCTTAATAGTGTCGATGAGCTCTGTCCGCCTACCAAAATCCAAAGACTACCTTGTTAAATACATGACATCCAACGATAATATCATTCAGATGGCTCAAGCTACATATGCCCATCTTCGTTACAAGATTCCAAGTTGATTGAAGACCAACGCTAGGGAGCCAGAGGAGTCGGCCGGATATGCCAAACGATCACCGTTATACATCTCTAGTTTTCCATCTGAATGATTCAAGATGGCCACCTCACCACTCCGCAATGATTGTGGATTGGAGTATTCAGGCGCCATCTCATAGAACGATGAGTCTAGCTCGATGTTCAAATGATGAAACACTTTCGACATCTTGTCCCCTAGGTGCCTCTCCACGATCTGGCCGTGATACTTGGCAAAGAATCCTCGAGCCACAGGAATTGAAACAGTTCTGGGTGGGAAAGCGCATAATTGATGAGTTTCCGCACCACGCTCATGTAAGCCTCGTCTTTCTCTTCTGCACACACCATTTCCACATTGTCTTTCTGATCGTAGCGTTTGCCATTTTGACTGCGTGAGGTTCGGCCGATGCGAGCGAGCACGATAGCAGAGATAGGGGAAGTTCCCGTCAGTACAAGACAAGAAGCTCCGTCTAGATCGATTGTACCGATAGCAAGCCAGGGATCATCCCCCTTAAGAAGACGGACGTGATCTTCCGGCACGTGGAGAATGGCATCCTTGCTTCTCAATTGGCAATAGATGGATGGGTTGGCCATTGTTGAACCGCGTGAATAAATGTATTATGTGATGTAAGGAAACGTTCTCTGCATAGAATACTGGTTTATGCCGATTCAATAAGCGTTGAGCCAAGCAATACATATGGTTCGAGTCACAGCTAGTGCGGGGCGGAATTCTTTGGGCCGCCAGGTGAATGTCCACAGATGGGGTCTACGTTGACGCACAACAGGAATATCTCTTATCTATGACGATGGCATGTTTAGCCGTTCTTCACATAGATCATGATGTCAGTGCAAGCTCCGCACGTAGATTGATGCGGATTTCATTATCGCGGCCACGATTGCAGGCACCTACGCGCTCGCCGACCTTGATATAGGCGTCCGACCACTCTGCTTTGCACAGGTTGCAGAAGAGGGACTTTTGCTAGTCATTGCTGTTGATTAAGAGCAGGAGCAATAACGTCTGGAGCGTGGGTATGTAAAGCGGAAATCGTCTACTGGTGGCTAGCAATGCTTTGATAAGCAGACGAGACAGCCAAAGGATAATGGAGGCTCTTCCGCCAGACTCGTATACGACGACCCTCCATAAGGATGGAACACTCTCGAGTTGTGTACTCGGTGCCCATGGCATTGATTCGAATGCACAGGGGCAAAGTGAGAACACTGCTGGTGAGGTTTGTCCAGCGACACTGAACCTAGACCCTCGTATGGAATCGTCCCACTGGATATCGGCGTAGTCCCAAGCTCATATGGGTACAGTGAATGTTGACTGTAGCATAACGCTCCTTCTGGTGTGTTCGGCATGATTGAACAAGAATATGGATGCGCCTGTCTATAGGCAGAGTATCCACTGGGTTGTCGCTGACAGTACGCAAAGGAGGCGGCGTTCTGGTACTTTGTCTGAGGTTCTTGCTCCATTGTTGGTAGATGCTCTTGCGGCACCATCGAAGTCCACCCTTTTTGATCAGATTGTGTTGTCGCGATGCAATCGTTCAGTTCTGATTCCGAAATAGAAGTGATCTGTCGTAAATGGCCACATGGCAGACTTTGTCCGCAATTTTGATAGTTGCAAGCTACAGGGGCTGGATGACACATCTGCGGTGTTGTCAATTCGGAAATACCTGATGTAATGCTGTAGACCGCAAGGTTGGCCAAGACTATATCCTAGAGCTTACTGGCCTTCCTCACAAGCTGATACTTGGCACATAGCAAGGATGATCGGATGAGTCCTACACTCACATTAGACGGATATGGTGTTGTCTTCGTGTTCTGTGCCATCGTTTCACTGGGATCTGCGAGATATTAGCGACGAGAACACTCGGTATAGATTGCAAGTGGTCTAGTGCCTCCCATAGACCCCCTGAAATTTGTCCGCTTCCTTCCAGATATTAACATACATGCCAAATCCAAATTCGTCGCCAGTACTCTTCTACCAAGCTGTAGTTGCAAATTGTAGTTCTCTTCCTCCAGTTCTTGAATACGGTTTTGCGCAGATGATGCCGCAATCTTGATGTTATGATTTGACTGTTGAAGGTCGACGATAGTCCGTTGAAGGCCATCAATGTGGTCCTTACTGCGCTGACGTTTTGATCGCTGCGTTTCGCGATCATTTGCACGCTTACGTGCCAGCTGTGCGGGAGAGAGGGTACTGACAGTGCGGGTTCCGGCCCTCGATGCCCTCTTCTTGAGATTAGAGGGAGGAAGCATGATGCCAGGTGATGTGATATGTAGACGAAGAGGAATGTCCATGGACCGAACGTCAGAATTGTCCAACAAGGAGGACGCCCCGAAGTCCGTTGCATATAAATCCTGCTAGACGCAATGGATATTCCTGCGGCAAATTTTACTGTAATGATATGCATGGAGCTTTAGTTTGCACTACGCTACCAGGACCCTGCCCTGAAAGACGTCGAGCCGCTACGAGAACTGATGGAATGTCCTTGAGTTTACAACGGATGATTACTGGCGATGAGGACAAAAGACTTCAAGTCTATTTCCAAGCTCGAGCGTTATTTCAAACCTACGCGGCTCTTACCATCTGTGCCGGGCCGGTCGGATGCTATGAGGACTGGTAGAGCCGAGGAACTCGAGAGGAAGAACTCAAGAGGTGGGATTGAGAGACTCTGAAAGTCATTCGTGGAATTATGTAAGAACCTCTGCTTTGGTGGTTCCCCCGCAATCTCATTCTACCGCGTTTTGTCTTGCAAATCGCCATTGAAATGCGCAGATTGCGTGCGCATGACGTCAAGCACCCAGCATCGGAATGCTCTCGCTAGTTTCTTCTTTAGTCCAATTGCCAGAACGGGGTTTGTAGCACGTGCATCAACACGCTAAAGCGAAATCTTGTGTTGCCAGAATGCAGACTCGACCCCACATACTGCATGATGTACTAACAGTAAGAGATCTTGCTCGTTTCTGGCGAGGCCAATGTCAATTGCTGCAGAGCATGCGCTCTGCGGGTCTTCTGATGACGTCTCGGCTACCCAAGTGCGCTGCTACTCGCTCCTGAATTGCGCACTACGCGGCCGCGATACCTCTGATTGGGTGATGATGGTATCCGGACAGCCAATTAATGCCAAAACCAAGGGCGCAGCTCTGAACATAGACGAATAGCTGGAACAAGAAGAGTCTAAAGACCACAAGCTTAGAAAAGGTCAGGGGCGTATGTGGATTAGCGTGGTTTATTTTCATAGCTCGTCGCTGCACCGTACAGGACTACAGGTATCGCGTGAAGATCCGGAAGTTACCAGTGTTCCCAGCAAGTACTAAATTATCGCGGGCAGACCCTGTAAGTCCTCTTTTTTTTCACTTTCCACTACACTCTTTGTGAATATATTCCATTTGGTCTCCTTCATCTGATCAGTGCAGAGCTAATCAATTGATCAGTGCCGGCCGAGGTTCGATATGGCAAACGCACAAGCGGTGCACGGCTATCACAACCCTGTACAACACCAGAAGAACGTGGAAGCTCAACAGGCCCCCATACACGTTTGCCGAGGATAGATACGGACGAACGTTCAGGCATTGCTACACGAACGACTCCTGCCATCTATGGAGCAATATCTACCTTCGCTTACATTCCTCTATATGAATCGCCGTCCGAAGCCAAACCGCCCGATGGAAAGACGCCGTCCGTAGCCATGTCGCAAAGCGCCAACATCAGATCCTCAGAAAATCATTTGTCTCAATGAGCGAATCGAAGTGCATCTTTCACCAATGGTTTGTCCAATTACTATCTCTTTATATCGAGTGCAAACTTAACAACAGATGCAGCAAAGCGGAAGCAGGGGAAGTGTTCGCCCCAATTTGTCACATGGTCGAGGAACACAGCATACCGAGGTATCTCAAGAGGAGTCCATGTGTATTTCCCGGTCCGATGAGCAAGGATCACAGATTGTCTCCTTCAGCGAGCTGTGTTACGTTGGTGACCAGGATACCATTCCAGTCGCTCGGTCCAAAATGGCTATAGAGTCTGTGCTCAACCCCACATAGAACTTGAACTTTGCTCAACCTGGTTACCTCTCCATCCCCCTGTCACGGATGGCGTTTCAATGCCTAGATAGCTGGCTCAGTTGCTTGTGCTACTTGTCTCCGAAGATATCTTCGCCGATGAACACTCCTTTTGGCTAGCGCTGTGGCTTCACAGCATGCCTACAGTATCGCCAAATTTGTTTGTCTCCTGCCATTGAACAATCATCACATTTCCAAGTCGTTCCGTGGAAGAAAACTGCCAAACCCTTCTATTCGCCCTTCACGATGACAGATTTCATAATAGCGCGATCTAAACTCTTCTCGTCGATGAACATCGGCAATGGAAAGATCAAGCTCGATCATCGTTTTATTCTGGCGCCTCTGACGAGGAACAGGGGTACCCCACTGACAGAAAGCACAGTGCATAAACCCAACCGCGTCCAGGGTGGCCAGCAAGTAAGTAAACAAGCCATCAGAGAGTGGCTTGGCTTGTGTGATACCGACGACCGGCTTGGCTTACAAGCAGGCAAAATGCTTGGCTTGGCAAGCCGGCTTGGCAAGCCATATAGGTACGTAGTGAAAAGACTGTTTTTCGATACACGGGAGTCAACATCTAGAGAATATGGACTCCTTTGTAGGATCCTGACCGTCGAATCTGTCTAACTGTCTTGATGATCACGGGGAACGACTATACTAACAAGTCCAGCCAGAATCCGCCCTCAAGCATTGATTGGCTTCCGCGTAATCCTCTCTGGTACGTGGCCTGCTTTCGTTCAAGACATGGCCCGCCTTGGAAATGCCCTCTCGCACTCCGAAGACATGGCTGGCACGGCAAGAAGATCGAATGCCATCTGAGACACAGGGTAAGTTTGCCGATGGAGACGCCACCATTGCAGTGGGTCTGCGACATCCTCGGTGGGTGCATTCAAGTATCTGTCAAGCTCGTTAGCTCCGAGTACCGCTACCGCCCTTCTTTGTTGAACCTCTCGAAATCGTTCATCTCTTTCTCTGGTTGTGTGGCTGCACTGGCTGTCTTGCGAGGTAGTCATGAAACAGCTTTGAGACGACTTTCTTCACTTCTTCCAGCCACGACGTCTTCTCACCCCAGTGGTTCTGGAACCACTCGAGCTTGTGTTCAGGGTGTACTAGAACCGCAGCACGGTATGCAGAAGTGTCGTCTGAGAGATTGTAGTAGTCGTCTAACTTCTTCCAGCCAAGATTGACACACGTGCGTATGTGTGAGTGACTATTTCTGCGGTTGAGTAAAGACTTCTTGTGCTCTAATTTGTCGAAGAGGTAGTCCATGGCAGGAAGGTATTCCCAAAGAGCACCGTGAACACCTTTGGTTGCGTTACCTTGTAGTTGAGTCGAGATGAAAGCAAAGGGCTTGAGGAGTTCTCGAAATTCGGAGAGCTCGACCCAGTCGCTTGGAGTAAGTATATCAGTGTCTGCAAGATCGCTCTGTGCTTGCTGATAGAGTGTGACTGCATCCTTGAGCTGGAGCAGTCGTTCTACCATGACATAGGCTGAGTTCCATCTCACGCCTCCATCAACAAGCAGCTCGTACAGCATTGTTGCAGACTCGTCCGCTTCTTTCTGTTTCGCCTTGAAAGCTTGCCTTCGGGCCTCGAGTAATTGACGTGTATGACGAAGTTGTGGCCCTTCCCAATGGCCCCTTTCTTTCTCCATGCGTCCAGTCGCTGCTCTTCGTTAGCAAGCGTCACTTTCCTTTCGAAAGCTTCCACCCGTTTGTCAGAGTCAGGCCTGGCAAAGTCGTTCTCAAAGGACTCTGCGTCGGTACCATGCAGCATGGCTTTACACACCAAATTTACGACATGGCCAAGACAACGCAGTCGCCTTTGACAGACATCAAGGCCTGGCAAGCTCTTCTGCAGCTCCTCCATCATGGTGTCATTGTTGCTGGCATTATCCATCATGAAGTATCCCACCTTCTCCTCAATCTCGTACTCCTGTATCACTTCGAGGACAATTTTGCTCAAAGTGATACCTGTGTGACGACCGTGGATGAACGGCAGTGCGATCAAAGCCGTTTTGAGCTCGTAGTCAGCGGCCACAAAGTGCGCGCATATACCGAGCAAGGGCAGTTTGCTGTCCGAAGTCCACGCATCGATAGAAAGGTGGATCTTGCTGACTGCCATGGCAAGAACACCCTTGATCTGTTGTTTCGCGACGTTGTAGTGCCCAAGGATCATATCTCTTATGGATGTCTTGCTTGTCTTGTGTAGGTCTCCAGCGGAGGGAGTTGATGGCCGTCAAGAAGTGGTTCAGTCGAGCTGATGATGCTTGCCGAAGCGAAATGTCGTCGCAGACAGCCCAGCTGACGAACGCATTGTCAAAAGTCGTTCTTTCAAGTGGTGCGCTCCTATGCTTTTCTACACGCTCGACGAAATCGTCCATCTGCCCTGAGCTCCTCTTCATGCCTGCCCGCGCAAGGAGCTTGTGACTCTTGCGGAGGTGTCGTACCGCTGCCGTGGTTGCCTCTGTGATATCGTAGATCTTGACAACTGAAGGTCTGCTGTCGAAGCAGGTGCGGCAGAGGAACCAAGTGCTTCCTGGGTGGCCTCGCTTGGAAAGCGCCTCGCCATGGTCCCAAATGTCCGATGGCCTCATGCGCTTGCCCTCGGGGGTGGGCACGAACTCGCGAAGTCGCGCGTCGGAGAGCAGGAAGCCGGTCTTGGTCGCACGTGATTCTTGGAATACCGGTGGATCGCACTGTGGGTCCTTCTCTGCCATTCTTATCGTCGCATTGGGGCGTGGTTCTGGCAGAGATGGTGAACCCGTCTCTTCATCATGCTGCTATCGAGATACTACGACGGGACCTCGAAGCTTCACGTGCATCACAGTAGTGTGATGAAGTATGCTTACAGGTCAATAAGCTATAGGCTGTCCTCGCCGCAAAACCTACCATCCAGTGAGGTATGGTCTGAGTGCGGGGTCGAGGTAGGGTTACAGGGTCCGACTCTTGAGATCTGGAGAGATCTGGGTGAACTGCCCACAGGACTCCGACCTCACAGAGCCCCAGTACG
This sequence comes from Cladosporium cladosporioides, assembly GCA_002901145.1. Lineage (NCBI taxonomy): Eukaryota > Fungi > Ascomycota > Dothideomycetes > Cladosporiales > Cladosporiaceae > Cladosporium > Cladosporium cladosporioides. The sequence continues at coordinate 122,060 of NOXB01000026.1, forward strand.
TGCAACCCATGAAGCAAGCCAGGCAAGCCAAGCCGCGATTTCGGCTTGACTTACCAAGCCTCCATGAACTACCGGCTTGGCTTGACAAGCCAAGTAAACAAGTCAAGCCGGCTTGTTTGGGCTTACTTGCTGGCCACCCTGACCGCGTCTGGCTTGCCAACGATTTAATGGCTGAGTACTACTCTCAACGCACAACTGAAGGAGGACTCGTGATCACGGAGGGCGTTCCGCCATCCCTTGAGGTATGTGCCAAACCTGACACTGATCGTGGATCCCTGAATCTTCGTGTGCTTTTGCGACTTCCTAAGCATGCCAGCAAGCTAGTCTTGGACCGATCACCGGCCAAAGCTTCCACGCTTTTCGCTCGCGTATCAGACTGACGGTTTGACCTCAGGGTAATGCGATGCCTGGCGTGCCGGGGCTCTTCCTTGAGGAGCAAAAGCCAGGCTGGAAGAGGGTTGCGGATGCCGTCCACAGGAAAGGCGGATTCATCTACATGCAAATTTGGCACTCCGGGCGAGTTAACTTACCACACATGACTGGTTCACCGATCTTCTGCCCATCGAGTACACCTTGGGATGATCCTGAGGAGTGTTTCATGTACCCGCCAGCCCATACGACCGAGAAGGTGCGATACTCGGACTTCCCGCCCGTCGAGCTCTCCGTGGAACAGATCGAGAGCACTATCCAGGACTATGCCCGAACGGCGACTTGGGCGATGGAATGCGGATTCGATGGAGTCGAAATCCATGCAGGTAATGGGTATCTCCCGAGCAGTTCCTGGCTACAAATGTCAATAGGCGGACTGATCACTACGGCGGCTCGCCTGAGAAACGATGTAACTTTGTATTGCAGCTTATGAGCGAGGTGAGCCAGGCCATCGGAGAAGAAAATCTCGCCATCCGCCTCACACCTTTCGGTCTCTTCAACCAGATTCGGGCCGAGCAGCGGTTGGAGACGTGGGAATTTCTTTGCCGGAAGCTCAAGATGTCTCACCCAAGGCTTTCTTATGTGAGCTTTGTTGAACCTGTGCGTCGATCATGTCTCTTTCATCCTTCATAATAACACGACTGATAATAACTTCAATCAGCGATATGAGCAAGCGCTCAGTGCGGACCAGAAAGACCGATTTCTCGATTCCTGGGGTCTTCAAATGGTCGATCTGTCCGTCTTTCGGGACATCTTTGGCGACACGCCTTTTTTTTCTGCAGGCGGGTTCAACGATGAGAACGCGTGGGATGCGGCGAGAACGTACGATGGCCTATTGTATGGGAGGTATTTCATCAGCAACCCAGACCTTCCTAGGCGACTACGAGACAGATTACCGCTCGCGCCATACGACCGAGAGCGCTTCTATGGTCCGTTTGCAGATGGCGCCGTTGGTTACACTGATTATCCTGAATGGAGCCCTTGATGAGGCATGTAGACGGGAATGTTCGATATTAGATCTTAAAGAGTAAAAGCTTTGTGTCTCTCTCCTCTGTGGCGTATCCTACCTGTTCCATGCATTTTATCGTGACGAGTGTTCGTGAAAAGAAGGGAGCTGGTAATTCAAGGGTCAAATGGTGGCCATGAATGGGGTGTATGACAGCTTTCCTGGAGGATTGAAGGTAGCATTTCATCCAAGATGACAGACAACCATCTCATCGCAGATATTTTGGTCACCCGCGAAGCTGTATCTAATTATAACAGCACGACAGCTCATTTTTGGGTTGGATTCCTTCGTTCTTTATCATGAGAAAGGAAATAGTCCGTGTCAATTTCAAGATAATTCGTGAGAGGGAAGGTGGTAAGGGTGTTCTTGTGACGACTGTCTCATATCAAGCCTGGAGCTCTTGTTTATCGAGCTGAAAATTATGATACATATACTCGAAGTTTCTTTATTTGCGCGCCTTCCGCGTAATACGCGACACTTCCGCACGTTCCACACGCCGCTTGAGTCACTTTCCTCGCCCAGCATCATGTAAAGTACGGATCTGGGTTGAGTATGAGGCGTTATATCCAGGATGTAGTCGCGCGTATCTCGATACAATTGCTTAGCATCCAGGAGTCATAAAAAATAGGCTCTCTGGCCCCGAGTACACTTTCCACTAGCTATATGCCCATTACGCGCTGTCGAACGCGTGAATTGCGCGCCGCATATGTGACAAACAGACTTGGTAGCCTTGCCAGACTGCTCTCGCTGGTGCCTTAGCAGGTTGCTATAGGTGGAGAACGAACGGCCGCTGCAGCCATGTTCCCAGCATTGGGGTGCCAGTCGTCGGTCGACAGCTCTCATTGGCACAGGATGGACGTCTTGGGGCCTCGTTGACGTATGGTCACGCGAGAAGACAGGGCTGTATCTATCTGGCTCTTGGCAGATATCATGGTATTGGTTTGCTGGCCTACTGCTCATCAATATTGCATTGAGCTGGTGGTCATTGCACGTATCTTGCAACCTTGGAATTTTCAGTAAACCTTCCACCATTACCAGAGCTTGTACTCAGACCTTCGATTCTTGCTGTGAGACTTGGTTGTCCCTTTGACCTCAGTCATATCGACTTTTGGACCAAGAGTGGATTCATCAAAGAGACGACTGGCAGGTGGCGTGTTGCAACGCGTGATCTCTGCACTTTCGAACCTCAGTTTCGAGCCGTGTCGACTATTGCCGTTGCAGTTGTCAACAATGCCCGACGATGTGGTGTCTCCAGCTGGGAGTGCACTGAATTGCGCATGGAACACTACGGAGGCTGATTGGTGACCCCGAGTGGGACAAAGCTGTTGTGTGGCTCAGTGTACGCGAAACCTGGATGTGCATCGTACGGAGCCGGGGGGAAATACATTGCAGTATTGTCCACGGAATTTAGCAAGGAGCCCAGAGTGCGTCAACGATCATTTCCGTTTAACGGGTCGACTGGTATATACTGCTTAGCGGCAGTCATTCGTAATCGGGGTGCAGAATTGAGAAGGTCTTTTGACGCTCCAGATGCTATCCAAGAGCAATTCTGGCCGTGGTAAACGAAGAAGGTCACAATGTGTGGTAGCGAGTAGGGTTCATAGTAGACGACGATTTCGCTACGAACAGGTGCTTATGCAAGTCCAATCTAAGCCAAGCACGATGGTTGCCGCATTTAGCACAGACACAATGAATCAAAGCCTTGGGCCCGAATTGCCCACAGCACGTGTGGCACACTCGTCTATGATGATTTTGGATCAGGTCACGGTCATTTGACAAGTTGTCCAACAGGTTTTTAGAGCTATAGAGCTTTCTGGAAGAAGACGACTAATCAGCAATGAAAGTCAAAGACGTGAACATGGACCCAGCCGAGGCACGCAGGAGCGGTGAGAAGAAACCTCCAAGGCTCTGACGGGGCGCAAGTCAAGCGTCTCTCGAGAATTCTAGCCCTCATGACGCCCACAGAAACTGCATGTGAAAATGACGCGTACTGGATTGTCATCTCCGTTCTCGATGCGATGAAGCATGGTGGCAGGTTGGCTTTAGGTCCCAAAACTAGTCACGCACTCAAGAGCCCGAATTCAGGCTAGCGTTCCAGTCGGGGATGACAGCTGAAGAGATCAACGCCGCTAGTCTCAACGTTGCTTCGAGAACGTCCTCTCCCAGGGCTAGGGCTGCCTGAGCTTTGAACTCTATTGATCCTTTGGAACTTTGCAGCCTAGGACCCACATCTCAGCGTTGTAGTCTGTAGCCGTGACCGGGATATCACCCCCGCCTAAGCTACCCGGTTAGTCCGTTAACTCAATCCGGCTTAGGCTAGGGTAACTTCCATAGTGTTAGGCTTCGCTGCCAGCACAGGTCATTACATCCGCGCGCGCGGCCCGGCGCACCATCACGAATACCGGATGCCTCGGCTGGCTGATCTACGCACTCGAGATCACATGTCATGAAGACTAGTGCCTTGGCCAGGTCCCGCGTCACCTATGGCAGGTGTTTCTGATCCTTCGTGACACATGAACAGCCTCTTCTAAGCCAGCATGTTATGTGGGAACCTTGTGGAGAATTAAGTGTGCAGAAGTACTGTACTAGCATACTGGAATGTGAGGCTCATGCGCTGCAGCACAGCCCTGCTATTATTCAATGCGTGCAGAATTGTTCGATTGTCCTCGGCGTGCTTCGACAGAGGCAATCCATTTGTGCGGCCGAAGGCCGAACGATACCATCGGATCGAGATCTCCTCTTTCGACTGCCATTCAGGATACAATAGCACAAACTTCGTATATCTCAATGCAGTTCTGCTACTAAAATATGCTGACCAGAAGAGCGAAGGATCTGGACTTGCACACAATCAGCGGCAGGCAACCCATTGATAGGCAGTGCAAGGGCCCATGCAGCCAAAAACAAAATAGTCAAAAGGTTGGAACTAAATGCTCAATATGTTGCATCTCCCAGGGTCACGGACATCATGATGGTCTGCAATGTTGTATGCTGAAACGGTCCTCGGAAGTCCACCGTCACGCATCGATCCGAATTGGTCAGCCAGAGATCGCTGTAGCTACGATGCTCAGTGGTAAAATGCCAGGGGTTACTGACGTCGCGCCACCAACACTGCGCACTGACAGACAGATCAAGTCTTCCTGTCTTGCTTTGCCAAATACAGATAAACTGCATTCCAGACCGCGGAGATCTTGGCTGCATCGCTAGCTGATTTAGTCGATACTCAATACTTACTTATCCTTTCGGTGACCATTACACTCGAAACTCACTTACGGCGTGACAGACGGGAGCAATAATGTCCGCACCAGCGATTGTCCCACCAGATGGTGTCGTCGCTGACTTAGACAAGCCTACGGATATCATCCGCACGGTCAATTTCATCACGCAAGGTCTGACCCTAGCATTCTGTTCATTCTTCGTCTTCGTTCGCGCTTTCCAAAAGTTTCGATCGCCCGCTTGGCACCTTGCCATCGATGATTGTAAGTTGTCCAGATGTACAATACGGTTCTACTCTGATATGTAAACAGATCTCACAGCGATATCATGGATTTTGATGGTCGGCTATTGCATTTGTGGCATCTTTCGTAAGCTAAAGCTCTTTTCGCCAACGTCGAAACCCATACTAATGCCAGTGAAAGTCAGCTTGCACGGAGGCGGCTACCATATCTGGGAAATATCTTCGGCGGAAACTACTCGATATCTCCAGGTAGTTATGCAACTTTTCGTGCCCATTCGCGGCACCTCCGCAACTGACGCACGACAAACAGACCGCCTACGCCGCCACCTTGTTTTACGCTCCTATGATACTGTTCATCAAGTTGAGCCTTCTATCTTTGATAGTACGAGTGTTCTCGCCTTACAAAAGAGGATACAAGGGATCTATGCCATAGGGGCCATTCTAGTGGTGTACTATGCCACATCCCTGGTATTGAAGATTCGGATCTGCTGGCCTATCTCAGCCTATTGGAAATTGCAGACGGACAAGTGCCTCGATCAGTCTTCCATTCTCGTCGCAGACTCTATAATCAGCACGGTGACCGATGCAATCATCTTGGTGTTGCCTTTGCCTCTAACCTGGTCTCTACAACTCCAACGTAGCAAGAAACTGCGTGTCATCGGAATGCTCGCTGTCGGAGGTCTTGCTACTGCGTTCAGTGCTTGGCGGTTGCACCTCATCCTCACCAATGGTGAATCGCCAGACGCTACTATACTTTTCGTCCAAGTTGTTTTATCAGGGTAAGTGTGTCTTCCATATTGGTTGTCAGATGTTGACGCATTACAGTAACGCTGAAGCTGGCATTGCACTCATCTGTACCTGTCTGCCTGCATCTGTGGCGCAATTCAGACTTATGAGGACTCGTGCTCGTTATGGCTCATCTCAGATCACTGAATATTGCGGAGATTCTGGCAATGTAGGCATTCCACAGTCTACCCGGCACGGTGCTAGCAGGAAGCAGCAGCAGGACACATGTTCGCAATCTCTCGACGAGATTGAACTTGTCACTCATGCCCAGGGCCAAGGCTTGAGACATATCTTAGATGAAACGTCGGAGAAACTTCCTGCGAGAATCAATGATACATGCGGATGACAGATGTCAGTTGCACAGTCGAAGAACCGATCAAAACTCTTCGTAGGACGTAGCTTCAGCGGCTGAAGGCGATGCAAGGAGTTTGTTGGATAATCATTATGCCGTTGCAAAAATGCGACAACTCGACAACCGCCTGCCACTGGACCATTGCACCTGGTCAAGTAGATTCTACTTCATATCCCTAATAGTCTGCCATGTCAAGCGTGCCAGCCATCGGCTCCATGAAATCTTTGGCTTCTGGTCAAAGCATGGAAACGACTGGCGGGTTTTCATGTTACATAATTATCACAGGCGCTGTGTCAAATTATAAGATTCACTCATTCAACGCAGGACAATGAGTTCACATCTATCCAACAGGGAGTCCCAATATAGTTTGTGTTGCACATCTCAGTAGTCTCATGATTGAACCATGTGCTTGCCTCTTTCGAATTGCCACGGCAAATCCCGCCACTCAAGCCTTGACATCCATAAATTTGAGTTTTCAACCAACGAAACGCTCCTGTGAATGTGATATTTGACCTGTGAATGTATATTTGACGCACATGAGCGCAAGGATCAGGGTCGAGAGGGAGACCAGCGGCTGCGTCAAACATCCTTGCACACCTCCCCCGCGTGGGGAAGAAAGAGTCCAAGCTCGATCTGCGGTCATCCCACCATTTTTGCCCACCCATGGATCAACTAGCACAAGGTAACGTTCGTTGAACGCTCAACTCGAGCTCAGATTTTCGGTGGGAGCTGAGATTTAGTGTGGAGAGCGCACGTACATGACTGAGAAACGATGTCCGAGTACGTAGCGTGGACTATGACCTGTGTTGAAGGGTTTACACGTGCAAGAAGGGTGATAAGCTTTGTTTTGTGACCCAATACCCATGTTCAATCACTGTATATACGGTCGGACGACCTACTCAGCTTCTTCCATATCTGGGGCATCCGAACCTCCAGTGTCTCCCATTCTGTTTTCACCTTGATAAGCGCCACTTGAGACTTTCGCGAACACGAAAGAGTCTTCCCATCTATCGTCTCGGGCTTCTCATCACTCCTTTAGCGGATTACAGATATCGACGCAACTGCAGCTCTCGGTCGCAAAGTACGAGGCATCACTGGAAGCATCGTATCGAGCACCGGCGAAGATACCCAATGCTGAATCCCGAGGATGTCCACATCTTGATCTGCACCCTATAGATTCTGAAGAAACTCTATTGGTCAGATCGCCCTGGCAAGAATATCAGACCGTCAACACAAGTTGTAAGCACGATCCGGAATAGCTAAGTTCGTTCTGTCGAACTTGCAAGAAATGCTCCGTTGCAAACAGCCACCACCGTGTCGCCGAAATTCCAAAAGGGTACACAAAGCATGTGACCATTGCAGTATTCGGAAGGTCAAGGTAGGTAGGGCTCAGAAGTATCGACAAAAAGAAATCGACGAGTTTACTGTAGAGACTTCGTACAAGCAGCTGATGTTCTAAAGTGCGATGGTAACAGTCCTTCCTGCCACCGCTGTGCGGCAGTTGATATCCCTTGCACATCCGAACGATATAGGCAGCAGCATAGCCCTTCCGCTCGTCATAGCGGACGAAACAGACGAAAGAAATGCGAGCCGGTCGAGGCTTCATCACGGCTTCACTCAGAGAAGATCACCTCTCCATCGTATACACCAAGTGTACAGCTCACAGCTGAGTCAATCTGTCCTTTAGAGACACTCGATCTACTCATTGATGACTTCTTTACATACATATATCCCTTGAGTCCTTTCCCTCACGAACCCTACTTTCGCGACTTGTGGAAGCACCGAGCGGATGTCCACGACAGACGCTTCCTCGCACTACTTGCGTCCTTGGTCGGTGCACTTGTGGCCGCCTTCCCTCGCAGGCCGTGGATCCATGTCAAAGCTCAAGGACTGGAAAGTGTCTTCCCAGACCACTTCGCCTCGCCGAAAGATGTCGCCATATTTGTCTGTTGGCGAGAGGGCCAGCCTACTTGGAAAGTAAGCAATTGGGCGTCCACGAGGCCGCTACAAGCTATTTCCTAGCGACAATGGCGATGTCTATGCTTGAGTGGCAACGAAGCCGCCTTTATTTCGGCGAATGTTCTACAATCATCCAATCTCTACGCTTACATGAGACTGTGTCTTCGCTAGGTAGTAGAATTGGATACAAGAGTGCTCTCGCAGTCCCCTGGTATAGAGAGCAGATCTACATGAAGACTGTGGCCATGGATAACATCGCAAGGCAGACTGGACTGCGAATATTCTGGACTTTGTTTACTTGTATCCGATCCATGAAGCAGTTTGGTGTCGCGCTCAGGGAGGCGGAAATACCTCTCCCAACAGCAACACAGCCGTATCCACCACTGCCAGACGAGGTCGACGATGTCCGGATCTTTCCAGAATATACCAATCCCCAACCCAAAGCGTCATACCTGTCACGGCGTATTTCAATGCGAACGTCCAAGTATACATACTATGCGACCATGTTGCGTCCATGGAATTTGGCTGGGATATCGACGTTGGACTCAACTGCAGGCTCCAAGAGCAAATTATCCGGGAGGCAATGTGGAATTGTAGAAGCACGGCATTGCATTATCTCGTGACCTGTCTTTTGAGCCGGAACTGACACGCTTGCAGCAAAGAAATAGTTCGGTGGAGTCTCCTAGATGTCAAGCACCAGTGCTACACGCCCCTCCAACTACTCCAGCATCGGACGCAAGTGAAACTCGACAGAAGACTCCAGACGAGATATCCGAAGCTCGGCGACTGATCCAGTACGAGATTCAGAAAGCCAACGTATACATGAGCAGCCTGACGACACGGTTCTACCTGCAGCAAGCATACACAAATCTTGTCGAGGCGTTCGGTCACTTTAGATCGCTACGATCGCCAGATAACAGGCCATGTCGGCTGCATGAAGGCATCCTGAGTAGCAAAGACAAGAAAGGTTCCCTTCTCGGTCAATATCATAGCTCTGACCCATTCGATCGCGAGGATATTGCAAGACAGTATGATATCACAAAGGAGCTCGTAATGCTGCTCGGTCACGTGAACCTGATCAGCTTGGAGCCTAATTTCAGTATTGTGGGTGACGATACATGAAAAGTCACGGAAATGAATGATAGCTGACAGATCAGCAGGCCATGAGGATACGCCACATCGCAAGTTTCCTGGTAGATGGCATACCCGTGCATGCAGGATACGAGCATGAGTACAAGGCCGAAGCAGTGAGCTTGTTGGTCTGGTCTGGTCTGGTCTTGGGGCCTCGACCAAACCAGACCAACAAGAATCAGAGCCTCGACCAATAAGACCAAGTGGTCGACCACTTCCTAAAGAGGTAATACGTGCAAAAGTCGTATCTTGTTGACGACCGTGTATCACATCATCTTGGCTTCGTGAAGGACCGCGGATCCGCCTGAAGTGTAATCACATCTGTTGTGAAAGAGGGTCCTGCCCCTAAACACTGCAGCTGTTATCAGCTTATCATAGGCTAGTGTTTCAGGTTGGCTACATATATACAGTCCTTACCTTCAGTATGTAGGAAACGTATGGGAATGATTATGCGCACGATGCTACTGATCAGAAATTGACCAACAACATCCGAGGATCTGCTTACTCGGGTGTCATAAGTAGCGTCGCCACTGAGAAGATGAATTTGGTAAGCAGGATGCGATCACGAATGAATCTTTTGTTTCGGCAGCCTGAATAAGCACATGCTTGACCTATGGAAAATCCAAGAGAAGTACCGTAGCATAAGTTATCGATGGCGAGGATCTGCACACATGCGTAACGTGAAAAAGACAGGTCGACGTCTAAATAGTGCAGAAGAACAGAGGTCCTCCAGCGGACTTGTATAAATTGGTCGCGCGACCATCCTATCCTACACTCACAAAAGGTTCTGCTTGGCGGTGACAAGCCCCATTAAAAGATTCTGTCGCCAATGTAGCACATATTGTCAGTAATTAGAGCCCATGAGGCTTGCCGCATTGAAAATCGACCAATCAGAAGCGACCTCTGCATGTCCCAGAAAGGGATAGACCAGACCAATAAGACCAAACACTGCAGACCAAACCAGACCAGACCAATAACAAATCAAGACCAAACCAGACCAAAAGCGACCGGTCGACCGACCAGACCAATAACGACCAGACCAACAAGCTCACTGGGCCGAAGAGTATCTCCAGGTTATCACCGATGTTCTCATGAAGCTCGAGCGTACCGGACACACAAACAGCAAAGAGGATTCCGCCGAACACACATCTTCGCAATTCAACGAATGGGCAAGCCTACGCGACCGCTTAATGAGTTTCACCATGCAAGGTGGCATCCTCAGATTAGATTGAGCTTCCATGTGAAGTAGTACAGGTGCAAGGGTGTTTCAGAGAGAGATTTTATGCTATTTGATCGCATCCTACTCGGTTTCAGCCGCTCTTGCCAACAGTTGTGTCCGTGGAGAAGGGCTCGGCCAATAACCGGCGCGTTATATGCGGGCCCGCCCTACTTATGGTACATGACCGCTGTTGGACCATGACGCCACCTAGTAATGAATCAACTCCTGAATATCAGACGGACAGCCACGTCGCTATGAAAACGAGCTAGATGAGCGATACTCCAACTGATCACACGACCTTGGCTTGTTCTAGCTTGTTAATTGGGAATATATAGGACCGACAGCAACCGTCCGATACACTTCATCTTTCTCAATTGTCCTCGATCCCATCATCCAAGCAAAGCGATCCAAACAACCCTAGCAACTTCATCTCTCGAGTCACCCACAACCAAACATGCACTTCTCCCATATGTTTCTACTTGCCGCTACTGTCGCAAGCGCTTCTGCGGCCCCGACTGGAGACTTGGAGGCCCGCACCTCTGGAGGTAACCAATGTCAGAAGCATGACGGCAGATGGAAGTACGGTTGGGAAGGTGCTGCTCCCTCGGAGAAATACACTTGCGCCACCAGCGGTCCTATCGTATGTGTCCTGTTTCCGAGCCTCCGTACGATACTTGCCTTCCGTACTGATACAATGAAATCCAGAACATCTTGACCTGCGTCAACGTTCTCAACGGTAACACCGTCAACGTCGACCTGCTTGATATCATTGGGCTCTGAGATGTCTAACGTGGGGTCATCTCGGTCTGTACCATCCTCTGGCGATGAGCTCGTCAGAATGAGGTAAAGACTGTGTTGACCAGAACATCGTCACATTTCTATTGTGTGAGACGTATTGTGCTGGCAGGTTTGGCGTGTGTGACGACATGCCAACATCACACTCCCTGGGTACCAATGCTATAAAGATATCGACCCGTTGTCTTTTAGCAGCCAATCACAAGCCACCCCGCGTTTCGTCTGTTCGTGTCTCACTCGTTCCTCCCGCGTTGGCTCAGGGGCCACTGACCTTATACTGTAATTTACGTCAAAGCTTGAGAAGATGTCCACAGAGGATCGCACGAAGCCCGGGCTGTTACGTTTTCTGCTCGAGCAGAGGGTCCTGGTTTGCAAGTCGTGCGCTGCCGGCGTCGTCCCCAAGCATCTCATAACTCACATCCGCACCCACCATCGTCACTACAGCAGTGACTTCCGGACGAAGCAATCCACCACAGACTGGGTGCACAACGTATTGCTTCCCTCGTTGCACCGTAAGCCCTTGGATCCTCTGATTGAGGGACTTGCCTATACCGGCACCGGGCGAAGAAGCACTTCCTGCGCTGAGGGTGCACTCTGGCTACGGCTGCACTCACTGCCACTTCGTGACTAAGCGAGAGGACAACGCGAGCAGACATTACAACGCTAGGCATGCTCCTGTTCGACGCGGACCCGGGGCAGTGTCACAAGCAAAGGGCGCATTGCGACAGCGTCTCGATCGAGAGCATTTTGGTGAACAGCCACCGTACGTGCCGGCATGTTACCAGCGACTTTTCACTGCTGGAGTCAGAGGGAGTATTTCCTTCCGGGTGAAGCAGCCGGCAGGCGTGAGAGGTAGCCTATCGCCCGAAAGGGAACAAGAGCCTATTGGGCCTGTTGATAGCGATCTCGTCGCTGACGCGGTCCTCAATCGTCTCGCGGCGTTGGAAACATCTCAGCTACAGAAGGAACTAGTAAGGGCCAGCGAGGTCGCGCACTGCCAGGTTTCTCCCTGGCTCGAGAGGACTCGCTGGTTACACTACCTCGAGGACATACCGCTGAACGAGGCTGCCAAACTCATCAGACTGCCAAATCAGGCCGACGAACCACTTCTCGACGAGCTCGCAATGGCGATCGATCGACTCGTAGAAGCAGCTCACAGCTCTCTGTGCACCGAGAAAATCAACTTCTTTGGACAAAAGCGCATCACCTCTTTCCTGCCTGGCAAGGAGGTCTACAGCCGTCCACTTGTCTATAAACTCCAGAAATCCACGTACAAGCAATACAAACAATCTTGGAAGCGAGCTTTGGCTTTCATATGCCGCACACACGACCCAGGTCAACACCTGCGATTTCAACATGTTCTCAACAGCAAACAGACCGCCCTTCTCGACAGTCTTCTCGCGCACAGTGCCGCAAGAGTCTTGAGACCATCATTGACATTCGAGCCATTGGACCGCGTGTGCTTAGACTTCTGTTTGTCGCTACTCGAACAACCTCTTCGAGGAAACATTTTTGAAAGCCCCATTGTGGGCTTCCTGGCAGTGCTTGGAATCGATGAAGCGAATGGAACACTTTATGAGGCTCCAAATTACACACCGAAGCTTTCCGCGTTCATCAAGATTGCTCAGCTTTTGGTGCTTCAGAAGGCTGTGATGGCCGAGGATGGCATGGCTCAAGATCCGCTCGACCCTCTCGACGAGATGCGCGAGCGCTTTATGACATTGAACAATACGACGCCATTCACGTGGGCTCTCCACATGAGATCATACGGCAAGCAGATTCGTGGTAGCACGACCTCTTTGGGTTACATGCGGTGGTCGGAAGATGCGCAGACTATCCATTATCGTGATCTCGAACTGCCCATAACATCATTCCGACAATTTGTGATCGGACAAGTGCACAAGGCACAGCAACAATTAGAAGCGTTGTTCCTGCTCGGGAAAGACGAGGAAAGGGTTGAAGTCGTACCTCGTGTTGCCCTTCATCGTATCCACGACAATCCCACTGTCGTTGCGCAAGGTTGGAATTTCACAAAGGATAAGCGAAACCAAGACACGCTGCCTCCTGGCGACACGTGGCTTTTGCGAAGAGTCCTTCAGCTCGATAGGCTCCGGGACAGATTCTGTTCTGTCCGTGGCCGCCATGGCGTGGAATGGGACAGCAGAGAAGTTAAATGGTATCGTTCACTGGTCGACAGCTTCTTGGAGACGCTGCTCTTACTCGTTCACATGACCGCGGGCCAACCTGCCCGTGGCACAGAAATCACGGGGTTGCAGCATACAAATACTTTGTTTCATCGCAATGTTTTTGTGGAGGACGGCTTAGTCGCGCTCGTCACTTCGTACCATAAAGGTTATACCTGTACCGGTACTACGAAGATCATCCACCGATATCTGCCATCGGAGATAAGTGAGCTTTTGTATACTACCTTTGGCTGATCCTTCCATTCGTGCAGAAAGTGGAACTACTTCGATCCGCACAGCAAAACCATGAGCCCACTTCGGTCGGAGCGCACCAGATTCGTGGGGCTGGTTTTGTGGGGGCTACAAAAACAGCTTTGTCTTCCCTCATTTGGCCGGAGGGAAAGGGACCATGGTCAAGCGCTCGTCTCGGAAAAATTCTAAAAAGAGAGACAGGTACCCAATTCAACGTTCCACTTACGATACCGGTATATCGCCATATAGCTATCGCAATTTCTCGCCGTCACTTATCGCAAGGAGGATTCAAACGAGACTACGACATAAGCGAGAGTAGCAGCGACCAGCAGACGGCACATACTTCATGGACAGCAGGGAGATTATATGCGCGCGGGCTGGAGGAGGCTCCCGGGCATGTTGAAGCACGCAGGGCTGGTTTTCGTGCGGTCAGCCGGAGCTGGCACACATTTCTTGGTTTTAGCGACCCGACGCTTGGAAAGAAAAGGCCTTTGCAAGAGATGACAAATATGCGAGTTTCGAAAATAGCTCGAGGTAGTGGACTTAGAGGATCCGAATCAGAGGCAAACACGACAAGTGATCCCGTGTGGGAATACTAGTTCGTCGAATGTAGCATCTTTTCGAACCCGTGTCGTCATGAACCAGTCGTAATTCATCTCTTTGAACAGTAATCTTCCCCTGCAGTCAAGATCATGGAGCAAGGCATTCGAAATCTGAAGTGGTAGTCTCATAGGCGATATGTGTTGATTACATGGAAGAATATAGTATCGATTGACGAATCTCGATGCTACTGTCATTTGGGACATCTTTTCTGACATATTCGAGCGTCTAAGGGTCATGACCGTAGCACGTATCAATATCGGCCCCATGCAAACATCATATCATTCCACTTTCGCCATGGAACAGTTCAACAAATTGTTTGTACATCGCCCAGAATATAGGGTAATTATTTGTAAAAGGTGTAAATTTGCAGTAATCCCGACACAGATTGAGGGACATATCAAGGCCAAACATGGCGGCACAATCAGTCGATCACAAGCCCGCAAGATCGCCGAAGCAGTGAGCGATATGTCGGATGTTGCGTGGACGCCAGAAGAGGTGATATACCCGGATGCAAGAAGCGAAGCAGTGGCATGGATACCCGTGGCCGAAAACGGCCGCCGTTGCATTGCGATGCACGAGGGATTCGCATGCAATTATGTTTGTTGCCACAGGACCGGAATACAGCAGCATTGCAAAAGAGAACACGGATGGAACAACCCCCGGAAGCAAGGCAGGAGTCCCAAAAACCCCACCGGCGAGCAAGGCATACAGTTGTGGGAGGACAACCAGCCGTGTCAAAGATTTTTCAAGACGGGTAGATGGCAGCGGTATTTCGCCGTCACAGCCAGATCGCCCACGGTCGACGTCGTCGACAGGGAAACAGGAGGCACAAAAGCCGTGAAGCAGCACAGAAGAGATTATTTGAAAAAATTGTTGGAACGTATAGATGAAGCAAACAAAGAAGAAACGAGTGAGAGACGAAGGTGCGAGGCCAGCCCGTGCTTGACGCACACCGGATGGGAGGAACATATAGGAGTGCACAAGAAGTGGGCCGTACACATGATTCAACCATCGATCGGAGAAGAGGGCGAGTTACACGGCCGCAAGCATCAAACGAGAGATGGGAAATTGGACGACCGCCGGAGCCAAGAAACCGACGGAGTCGCCGAATCAGAAATCCAAAGGAGCGAAGACGCATTGGAGAGGGCGTGCGCAGCCACAAGCATTTTGATACGGCGATCGTTCAAGATCAGCCAAGTAGATATCTTGGGCCGAGAAAACTTCTTTTCGACCTTGTCACGGACAGGGCCATCATTTGTATCGTTCTAGAGCACAGAGTAAGCTCATCAAGTGCACACTACCGCGACCTCTCGCGCCTACCTGGCGGGCATGTCAGCCCGCAGTAAAGGTGGTGGAAGACCTGCCTCGAGTGACGTTCAAGGGTCCGGAACGCGCGGGGAAGCCTCCGAGCCAATTCGAAGCTAGCTGTTCTCCTCGCTCAATCAATGTCGAGGGGTTGGATCACAGAGCTGGGAGGAGCAGCAGGCGCATGCCGCAAGACCAGTGAGCCCGAAGAAGCGGAAGACAGATGAAAGTTCTGCTCTTGGTATACAAGACAACGATGTTCTTCAAACGATCAAAGACCTCCTTGCGGGACTCCTGCGGGTGGACAAGGGGTCCATCGCTGCTGCTGCCTGTTCGGATGATCGATCTCTTCGCACAGAAATGGAAGAAATCAAGAAAGAGCAAGCTCAAATGACGCAACTCATGAACAAGATGATGGTATTGCTGCAAGCACTACAGCAGGAAGTAGGGGGCGCCCAAGCCCCGCCAGAAAATAGCGCTCTTCCGAGAGTGCCAGCGCAGACAACCGACAGACCAGCACGTCCACAATCGGCGCCACTGACGCAGCCCAGCTGGGCCAATATTACAGGATCGGGGTCAGGTAATGGTTGGACCACGGTCATGAACAGTAAGAAGAAGTTGAAGAAACATCCGCGTGACCAGCGTCGAGTCCTGTTCGTCAGAAACATGCAAGTGCATGAATGTGATCCTAGAGACATCATGTTCGAAGTGAACAAAGCTCTCGCCCACGCGAGAGCCCCTGTGACGGTAAGATTGACCAAAATGCGATATACGGACAAGGGCAACTTGACAGGTGTAATGAGCGAGAATGCATGTGCAGGCGAATTACTCGACTATGCATCCGTCGTCATGGCTGCGGCGAAAAAGCTAGACCCAGAGGTCGCCTACATGGAAAAGACGGAAAAATGGCTCAAGCTAAGGGTTCACGGGGTTGCGCTGGATCGCTACATGAGCGAGAACGGACTAGAAGTAGCACGAGAGGAGATCGAATTGATGACAGGTGAGCACTTGCCCTTCGCACCGCGTTGGATCAAAGGTAACACCCTGGCTGAACGCTACGAAAGCGGAAGCATCAAAAGGTCGAAATTGGTCTTGACCGTGAAAAGCAAGAAGACCGCGGATGTAATCCTAGCAAAGGGACTGTCCTTCGGGGGCAGACGCCACGAGGTAGAGCGATTTTGGGAACGAGGAGAAAGTGGTATGTGCATGCGCTGCTGCGGTCGAGAACACTTTGGCCAATGCACCCAAGACCCAGAGTGCTTTATATGTGCAGGTGAGCATGAAGGGAGCAAGCACGAATGCACCGCCGAAGGCTGTAAAAAGAGATCAGGGCCGTGTGAGCACCATGTGGCAAAATGTGCCAACTGCGAAGGACCACACCCGGCAACATCGCCACGGTGTCCAGAAAGGAGATCAAGCGGAAAGACTCGCCAGCAGAAGGAGGCTGGATTACGCAGCAGCCCACCAGTGATGGAACCAGCAGCAGGACTAGACGACCCTTCGATGGAAGAAGATCAAGCAGAGATGGAGACGACACCTACCGAGCAGGAGCAAGTCTGCCCGTCACAGGTCATCTCGATATCCTCGGACATGAGCACACCAGAGCCACTGCCGCAAGACCGCCCATCAGCCCCATCAACAAGAGAACTCCGGCCAAGGACCGAAATGACTGCGAGGGCGAGCCAGATCCTCAGCCCCGATGACCCAGAGCATATGTCCGTTGACGATGATAGTGACACAGCATAATTGCAACGGCACGGCTGTGTCAACGATAGCTGCACTCGAAGCAGCCATCGAGAGGGGAGCTGAAGTGGCATGCCTGCAAGAACCGTACGTAGGCAAGAAGTACGTCATCAGCCACCCAGCATTCCAGATACGAAGGCCTGAGGGCACGCATAGAGAGATAAGAGTAGCGCTAGCGATCCGAAATGACGCGCTGGACCGATACGTATTTGAGGAGCGAACGGACATGATAGACAGCCCGCACGTGCAGTGTCTGGATGTGTGGGAGACAGTGGACCGCAGGAAGGTCCGAAAGACGAGGCTGATCAACATCTACAACAAAGCAAGAGTCCAAGGTGGCGGATACACGATCGACCACATCGACATCTCGCGACTGATCGAGGGTAGGACAATACTGGCTGGCGACTTCAACGCCCGCAGTCCGGCGTGGGATCCGTGGGTTTCGGGCAGACAGCACGCAGGGACGGTGGAGCGATTGATCGAGAGGCACGGGCTCATTATCAACAACAATGATGACCAGCCCACGAGATGTGGGAAGAACTGCCGGTCGGTAATCGACCTGACCCTCAGCACCCGCGGGCTCGGAGAACTTGTCGCTTGGGAGATTGACGAGTCACTGGCAACAACATCTGACCACGAAGTGATCGTATTTGAATGGTGCCCGCTCAACGCGGTCATGCTCGAACGGAAGATGAAGGTCCCGCGAAATTGGGACATAGATCGGCTTTGTGCAGATGAGCAAGCGCTCGAAGCCGCGTACGAAATCTGGATAGAACTGAGTGAAGGAAGAGCGCTGATCAATGCGTGGGTCACATCACCGACTGAGCTCGAAACCGAAGCACAATGGATACAAGACAGCTTGCGAGCTGTGCTTGACAAACATGCCGCTGGCAAAGAGCCGAGGCCGCGATCGAAGCGGTGGTGGACTGAGGAAGTCAAACAGCAGAGGAAGCTGTTCGGAAGGACCAGACGTGCTCACAACGACGGCCGCATATGCTTCGACGAGTACCGTCGGGTGAGGAATGATTACTACACATTCATCCGGAGAGCAAAAGACTGGCCTGGGAACGCTTCCTCGAGGGCGTCCTCCCAGACGACGGAAAAGGTTCAGAAGCGACAGCTGATCCTACAAAGTGCTGGCAAGCGCTCAGGTACACCAAGCCACAAGTGCCGTCATACACACCAGCAATCAAGGTGGCGGGAGTTGACGGCCAGCCGGACGAGATTGCGGCGACGGCGGAGCAGGAAGAAGAGATCTTCATGGCACAGGCGTTCCCGCCCCAAGCGATGGACAACGAGGACATTCAGATTCCTGATACAAGCGCTGGCGTGAGTGCAGAACAGGTCCGCGAAGCCTTGTTCACACAGCCGTCAACAAAGCCCCTGGCATAGATGGAATTGGCTTTAAAGCGCTGAGATTGCTGTGGCGGTGGGCAGAAGATCGAATGGTAGCTCTCGTGCAAGGCTGCATCCGACGGGATACCATCCCTGCACGTGGAAGACCGCGAAGGGTATCCTCTTGCGCAAGCAGGGCAAACCCACATATAGCGTCGCCAAAGCATACAGAGTCATCAGCCTGCTCAACTGTCTCGGAAAAGTGGTCGAGAGGGCAGTTGCAACTTGGATCGCATCGTACTGCGAAACGAACGACATCTTGCACGGAGGCAGTTCGGCTGCCGGCGAGGAAGGGGAACGTCAGACGCAGTGGCTCAACTGTTGCAAAGCCGAGAATGCATGGATCCAGAAACGAGTTGTGCTCGCGCTGCTCCTGGATGTCAAAGGCGCCTTCGACCGGGTCAACAAGCAGAAACTTATCTGGCGGATGATACAAGTGGCATAGCAGGCAACATTGTGCGTTGGGTGGACTCGTTCTTGTCAGACCGTCGGGCCATGTTGGTGATGACGGGAGGACGGGCGAGACCCGCAGTATCCAAGCAGGCCTGCCGCAAAGATCACCGATATCGCCGATACTGTTCATCCTGTCCGTCAGCGAGATGTTCCAGTGGCTAGAAAACAGACACCAGAGGCTTCAAGCCATCTCATTCGTGGACGACATTGGGCTAGTGACGGAATGCCACGACCTGAACGACGGGACGAGCCAGCTCGAGGGAATCGCCAGCGATGCAATACAATGGGGATCGGACAATAAAGTCGAGTTCGAAGTCAGCAAGAACTGAGGTACTCGTCCTCAGCAGGCGTCGAAAATCCTGCAAAAGGCCAAATTGGCGACCGTTCGCGTTGGTCAGCAGACTTTTTCCATCAAGCAGGAGGCGACCAGATGGCTCGGATTCTGGCTGGATTCGAAGTTGTCGTTCAAGACACACTTCGAGAATAGGATGTCCAGTGCCAGAGGTGCCCTACAGCGGGTTTCCAGTCTCAGCAGGAGTAATGGCGGTTTATCCGTTGACTTGATGCGGAGAGTCGTGATGGCAGCGGTGACCTCCGTGGCCATGTACGGATCGGAGATCTGGTGGAGGGGCCAGAAGGATCGACTGCAAAAGGTACAATTACTGCTCAACAGCCAAGCAAGAGCCATCACAGGGCTGCTGAGATCGACCCCTAGAGCCTTCCTACAGACAGCGTCGGGCTTGCCCAGCGCCCAAGATCTCCTTGATCACCGTCAGACCAAGTTCGCGATGCGAGCGCTCAGTGCGGACGGAGAACACCCAACGCACCAACTCCTGCCCGCCAACTTTCGCTTAGGTGAACTCCACCGTCACGAAGGAGCGACAGGGCAACCGTCAAGCATCGGCTGGACAAGACCAGAGAAGACACACCGATCGTTGGGAAGCAGACTTGCGCAGCAGATAGTGAGGCATGTTCGCTACGACACCGAATATGGATTCCAGCTACTCTGCAGAGAAGGCCCAGTCATCGCAAGCCCCGTGATACGAACTAAGGGTTACTCCAACATGCCTCGGAGAATGCAACCCGACCACCCACATCAGCTAACACTGTTCGTAAGCACGTACCAGGACGTAAGTTTCGGTGCGGGAGTAGCATGGAAAGAGCGATATGTGTGGAAGACGAAAGGGTCATCACTAGGCAAGCACATCACAACAGCCGATGCTGCAGTGTTTGCAATCGACATGGTAATGAAGGATCTCGTCCCGACACTCCGGAAAGCAGACCATAGCCTCGCCGAGATCGTGACAGAGTCGCGGGCTGGACTGATCGCTATTAGTGGCAGAGGACGGTTGGCACTACCAATCGTCACTAGCATCAGAAAACAAACACAGCGTGTCGAAGATGCAGGCGGTCGAGTGGTTCTGACATGGCTTCCGAACAGCGAAGACGTGGAAGGCTACGAGATGGCAAACGCCGCCGCGAAGCGAGCAGCAAAGCAGCAGCCAAAAGAAATGCGATCAGCCTCACTGTCGTACGTGAAGCAAGCCATCGAGACAAGGTGGAAGCCAAGATCCAAGGTCGACGAAGGCACGCGAAGGCAAAGAAGTCGGTTGCGGCTCGATACCTGCAGCTCAAGTCCGGCCATGCGATCACCGGAGCCCACCTACTGAGGATTGGTAAAGTCGAAAATGCACAATGCTGGTGGTGTCACAGCAGCGCCCAATCAGTCGCCCACCTCCTGCTGCATTGTCGGATGTGGAGAAGGCAGAGAGACATTATGATGCGAAGCCTACGTACGAAAGAGATCCCTATCAGTGCCAGGCGTGATCGAGGTGATCTAAAGACCCTGCTTGGAGAAGAAGCCATCAAAGTAGTTCTTCGGTTCATCCCCAAGCTCGACAACAACCGGCTGGCGACATGCAAGGCTAGCACTCTGTCGCGAACTCTTGGCAGCAAAACGACTCTCAGCAAGGCGTAAGTAATATTCAGAGCTACCTGGGCTCAACGAACCCATAAGCCGTAAATTTCCGTTACCGTCCTCTGCGTTTGAGCGGCCATCGCTCGGGATGCTGCGTTCGTCGGTCGTAGACTGCCACCTGATCGCCTGTTCGTCAGCAGCGGTAGCGCCGGGCTGGGCTATTCCGACTCTATGTGTACATCAGTACCTTGATAGCTATGGAGAGATGGGCACGTACGAGCCGCGACGAGCTGTTTTGAACCGATCTTTCCCTAGGTAGAGGCACGCCAGAGCACCAGTCCGGCAGCGATCGCATGGTTGACCACCGCTGCATTTGACTTTCCGTCGCTGACACTTTTCGCTATATCATTTCGCACACTGTCAGCGATACATGTGCGACAGAGATGGTTTGGTGGTGGGACTATGTAGTGGCTGCATGAGATCACGGCACACGAACCAGGCTACAGCTGTGTAGGAACGACGTTTGCGCACATTCGATATGCTTGTCTGGTCTGCCATAAGAGGAAATGGCCTGTGGTCGGTGATGTCAGATGCTGAGAGAAAATTTTGAATCGCACTGCATATGCAGTTTAGGAGGTAGAGTAGCCGGGAAATTACGAACTCTCACAGGGGTTCGCTGGGGAGAGTGTTGTCCATCTGGTAGAGAAGAATCCTAAGGATTAGTTCCATTATCGGAACCTCACTCTCCACACCAATACCCCGCAGCCTCGGCCACCGCTCCAAGGGGCTCCATCACCGTTGGGGCCAGGGGCTAGCTGGTCATGCCTTTGATATGACGATGTGGGTGTGCTGATTCGCCCAGTGCGCGTCGGCTGCTGGCCGGATATCCAGTTCCGGGCGTAGCCGCGCGTTAGCACGATTGGAACGAGGTGAGCACTCCCAAATCATCCAATCAAAAGCCTGCAAAATCGCAAGACAGCTCATAGATCTGTGCTCACTGAGTGTAGGGCATGGCTGCTGTCGCCGCTTGATCGCCGCGACCGCTGGTAAAAGAAGAGTACTCGTTCGTAATGATAACGATGAATTTTTTCCGCCCGACACTAAGCACCTACAAGGCACTGCATCATTTAGGTCACAAAGTGTATATACATACATCTCACTACTATAGCCAACGGATCTTTGAGCTGTGTTCCCTATTGACCAATCACGTCGCTCAGACGATCGCTGGCCCGCGTTCGCGGCCTTCACGCGGGCCAGACGCGGTTTGGCCGAACACGACGCGTATGGCACGCGTAGTACGTCGAACGGCCTGGCCAGCTGTTGCATGTGCCGTGATTTTCCTCAGAATCTCAAAACCTTATATAAGAACGGATCGCTTCGCCATGGATTTGACCAAGTACCTCTCGGACTACAAAGTGTTGACGTGCCGGCTCTGCAAATGTGCTGTCTTCCCGAGCTGGTTGAAGTCGCATCTGCTGCGGAGGCACGAAGCAAAAGCGGACCTGCGAACGTGGCTAGGAAGCTCCTTTCGCGAATGGACTTAAGCGTTCTTCGATGCAGTAATTTCTCACTCCTTGCTCTTGACAGCCGATTTCCCATAGTGCAATGTGCATGAATGCGTATAAGGCGTAGATAAGCCATTTCACCCTCCCATCCTGATATGCCATCCATGTCTATTTCCGTTCACTTGAACTTTGTTACGTCCAAATCAACAAGTACCGCTGTCAATGTCTTGCGTTCTTGTGGTAACAATTTCCGTGCCTGAGAGGCATCTACTAAGACTGAGTTCTTTAACTTGGTTGTAATAATGCTACGCCTTCGTGACGGCCTTTATGTCGTAATCGCTCCAGACACTGTGTGATGAAGTCTCTCCGGACATGAAAGGGAAGAGAGACATAGCTCGACTCTCAGGCATATGCCGGTCAAATTTCGCTTTGTGGGATGTGCGTCGCGATTCCTGCAAGCATTTAATGCAGAGTCGCGATGCTTGCAGGGACATACAGTTGACCGTGATCCCCAGCTTCCGGGCTCGCGACGTATTTCCTGCTGTAACCAGGACCTTAAATTCTTGAGCTCGCGACGCAATGCACCACAAATGTGGTTCCCAAATGTCGGATTCGCGAAGCGTTTCATGCTGGGCCGGCAACCTCCAATTTTGGACTCGCGACGCATTTGACGCTGTCCCACCTCCGCAAGCTCGATGCCCAGATTTCGGGCCCGCGATGCATTTCATGCTGGAATGGCGCCACAAGCGGGCTCCTCTCCCATTCGCGATGCATTTCATGGCCAAACCGCGCGCCGCGTTTACAAATTCTGGTGAAGCTCGCCACGCACTTCGAGGTGCCACTTGGAAAAATTCCATTATTTCGCCGTAACGCGAAATAAAAGAGTAGGTCCAGCCAATGCGACGCATCCAGTTGCTAGAGAGTAGTGGATCCTCCCTTTCGCCTGACTCCATAGACTGTTGGCGCCGAGCCAGGCGCTCCTCTTCATCCCTTCGTATCTGCGATAATTTTCTCTTCCTTCTTGGAGACTGTTCCACGGCCGAAGGCCCATCTTCTTGTCTGTCTTTCACAATCCAGAAATCTCTTTTCCCTTGTTGGGACCAGCTCTGCAGACTGGCTTCTGCCCAGAATGTGTCTTTGTCACTGCCGTCGCGGCACTTTCGCTGACCGTGTTTTTTAGCCATGTGGCGCTGTAGGAGATTCACGCTGGTGGTACGACAGCGGCATTGGAGACAAGACACTCCTGGTTGGACTGCAAGGTGTGGGTGAGGTGGAGACCCATCTGGACGAGGAGATAGCGCATTTGGGTCCTTTAGGTCCGAGCCACGGACGAAAGCATTCAGGCCAGCTCGATTCTTTGCAAGCAGAGAGTGTTTCTTCCACAGGTGCTTCGAGACGGTCTGACCAGAGGGTTGCAGAGAATATTTGCAAAGAACGCAGACGAGTATTCGGCTAGACCGAGGTCGCTCAGCCGTCGAGAGATCTCATCGGACGACAGGTCGTTCCACGCGTCGGAGGCATTCGGGTTTGGCATTTCACAAAGACGTAAATCGCACAGAGGTGTGTATCACTTCCATGAACAAAGCATACACAGGCGAATCATTGTATACTGATATGACGCGGTGAAGCTGTGAAAATCTGCGTGCGTTGTGCGACACGTTTGCTGCAAGCACTTCCACGTCACGTTATACGCGTGGTTGGCGGCGAATTTCTGCGAACAGGAATGGTCGCACCTCGGGCAGTGGCGCATCGCCGAACCTTGAAACGCGACACATTTCGGACGTGCACAGAAGACATTCGCGAAAGTACCTGGTAATGCATCGCTAGCGACGCAATTCTTTGGTCTCGATATGCGACACGTTTTCAGCATTCCAGAGTACCTTGTAACGCATCGCTAGTGATGCATTTCTAGGTGCTGGTAACGCGACACAGTTCCAGTATGTCACAACATTTCTTGTTCACGAAATTTGCAACGCGTCGCTAGCGACGAATCACCAAGACTTGGATGTGCGACACATTTCAAAGGCACACATGACTCTAGCTGGGTGCACATTTTCCGTAGCGTCCCATTTCTAACATTTTTGAAACGCTCCGCGTTTCGAAAAATGGGTGAAGGTAGTAACGCATTACGACGTGCAACATTGGAGAACTCCATTATTCTGCCGAAACGTTGCGCGTTTCAGGCAGAAGAAAAGAGTAAGAATACTAGATTTCCTCACATGTGGCACCTCGAAGTGCGCCGCGAACTCGGCCCAGACTTTGAAATCGCGGCCCACTTTTTGCTCGTAGAATACATTGTAGGTGGCGAATGAGCC
Source organism: Cladosporium cladosporioides (assembly GCA_002901145.1). NCBI lineage: Eukaryota > Fungi > Ascomycota > Dothideomycetes > Cladosporiales > Cladosporiaceae > Cladosporium > Cladosporium cladosporioides. The sequence goes on from NOXB01000026.1 coordinate 146,863, forward strand.
CGCACTCGGTGCTGGATCAGCTTGAAATGCGTCGCGAGTCTACAATATTGGGGCCATGCTCAGCTATACATTCTCTGTAAGCCTCGTGAAGTGCAGTCGGTCTTGTACGGCGTTGCGCAACCATTTCGACATGGTCGGCTTGATTTGTTCGATGCTCGATCTTTCGGCGATAGCCTCTTGCATGAGCGCGAAGCGCTCGTCAACAGATTCGCGAGCACTAACGACGGCCTTCAGCATCGTACTCAGCTGAGTCTCTGAGCTCTGCTGCTCCTCGTAGTTGATTGTCTCGAAGTCCTGTCTTGGGTAAACGCACCCTGACGCAGTCTCCTAAAATCGACCTCGGTGCGCGAAACGTACGACTGGCTCAGCCGCGTGATCCCTCACGAGGTTTTATCACCGTAGAACTAGTTATGACTACAAATGGATAGTCATCGCGACAACTTTGTTGTCATAGCGCACACAATCTGGCGGCTATCGGCGCTGGTGACACGGTGATACACTCTACTCTAAACGAGTGAAACCGAACTGTCGGCATAATGTTGTATCTGAAACACGGCGCTCCCATGCACGAAGCTGGAACAAGCCGAAGGATCACAGCATGACATAGCATTTGTCTGCACGGACAGATCGCCGAAGCCCTAATTCGCAGTCACCAGCCCTGCTTTGCTTTCTTTGGCTAATCTTAGTGTGATTGCGCGGCTCATGCTTCACTATTGCAGTCCACGTGTCGGCAGGCGTTGCCGCTGAGCCTTCTGCCCTTGCTGCAATCTGTTTCCATATCAAACTAGCATGGAGTTCGCTGGTCCGCCATGTTCGCAACTCAGACATTTCCTGCAAACACTAAAATCCCGGCTTTTTCGCATCAACCAAAAGCTGGTACAAGCAAATAAGCTATTTTTCCTTGGATTTGGGTAAGACACGTTATCAGACTTCGGTAGATGGCGACGTGACACTAGCGACCAGGGCAGCGTGATTTGCAGGCCCATGAAGCAATCTTCGAAAGACCGAGTGCGGCCACTCTGGGCAACGATCTCTCTCATTAATTCTTGATTCCATCTCACTCTGGCGCGACCTCAGTTCCCACTTCTCATCGCCATTTGGGCAGCGCTGAAGACATTCGTGTTACCAACTTGGCCGCATGAACTGCAAATATTCGAGGAGCAACGCTCGAATTGCAACCTAACTTGACGGGAGTTACCAAATCCTAAGTTGCGTCGACAGCGTCGCCCAGCCTCTCGTGCCGCTCTTGCAAGCCGTATTTCATCGTGGCGAGAATTCGTCCAGAGGCAGAGGTTCCTTGCACCGTCATGAGCATTAAAACAGGGGAGAAGACATCGAGACAATGTTCTGTGTGGGACTATGAAGCTTTACCAAAGGCACTTCGGTAGGTCGATTACTTTAAAATTGCTTGGGCCCTTTCCTTCAGAACAGAATGTGAGATTTTCGACTGGAGCGCAGCTGCTTGGATGCTTTGTTGAGGCTACGGCAACGATCAAGTGTGTCTAGTCGCTGACTAGGTGAACAGTCAGAAGTACTTCCCGACCTACGAGATCCTTTGCAATGAACAACAAGCAGTCGCAGAGAGATGCAAGTGGAGTGTGGCCAGAGAGACACGCTCAAATTACGCGTCTCCGACAAAGCAAGCTTGTCAAGCGCAGCATCGGGAAAAGAGGCTGCTGACTTGTGCGGGTAACCTGCCCTGTCTTCTGCCAAGCTCGGTCCATTGTGATGAGTCCGTTCTTGACGGCCACGCCATGTGGTTCATGTCACTGCCCGCTAAAGTCAAGCTTCAATGCTTCAGTAAAGAGGAGCAAATATCTTTTGTAGCTCGATACGCAAGCATACACAGCGATCAGATACTGCCTTCGTCGAGGTCACCGAGTGATCCAAGATTGACACCTCGCGAGGGATTCGACCCTAGCGGGCACCGCACTCCACCGATACGAAGACCCCATCCATATTCGAAAATTGAAACCAAGGGCGCTGATCTTGCGCGCACGCAACGACACCCGGACAAATCGATCCCAGAGTTGGACGTCCACACGCTGAGCTCAGGTAGAAACCGCCGAGACAATCCCTTCGTCCATAAGTTCGCCGCCCTCGTCCTGCTCAGGGACTAGCACGAAAAGATCCTTTCGACAATCTTTTACGCTGAGACCTCTACCTCTACCTGCGCCTGAACTTGCACCTCCTCCGTCTCCTGCTATCCTGTATTCGCTATAAGCGTCAATGGGCGAGCTTCCTGGATCCTAAACCGCGACTTCGGACCTGGACATTCGCGACAAGACGCGTACCATTCCCGCCCAGTCGAGGCACTGTCACCGAGGATCTGGAGAATTTCGAGAGGAATACCGGGACTCGGCTGATTGAATTCTACCCTTATCTGCACTTGCGATCGATCATCCGTGCATGCCCACATCCTGCGTCAGGCGCGGACATTCTCTCGGTGACGTCCATTACTGTACAGCAGAAAAGTGCCGAGTATGTCTTCGTCTATAGCTGGACGCCATGTGCGCCGGGTGGAAAGGGATTTGATCGCAACCAACTTTTCGCCCCCATGAAGAGATCTAACCTTGCATATTCCCTGTACACATTCGCCTCGGTAGCACATCTCTCACAATGATGCAGAAGGGCTCGATGGTCACCGCTCATCAACGGGTCGTCTTTTTCCATGCGCCTCTTCCCGAAAGGAATCACCTATCATACGGAGAATGAATTCTCTTGCGCACAACGATCCGCTCGCGCTACCAGCATTGATGAATTGCGACGACGATACCGGGACGCAGGGGGCATTTGCAACGCAAAAAGGCACCGTCTGACAAACATGTATGACCAGGACGTAGAGATATTCTCGAAGATTTTGACCAAAACTCAGAGCTCGATGTGCTACTGATCGTCATTTTATGTGTAGACAGCTGGAACTATCACTGCGCACAGGTCGCGTAGCCTTCATACAGCGCACATCGTCTAGTTCCAAAGCCCTGTGGAAAGGGTGATGTCCCCATCGCTCGAGGACCACCCATTCTGGACCTGTTGGTCTGGCGAACTTGATTGTTTCGTATCTTGTGCCCTTGTGCTACTGTGTCTCTACCTCTTGTCCTGTCTTTCTTGCTAGAGCTCTCGAGACTGTGTTCCGCGACGGCCAGAGAAGGTAGCCCTTCTTCCATTGTCACGGGCGGAGGTCGGGTCGTAGGTGTAGATGCAAACAGGAACATATATAGTCTACAACGGCCAACCTACAGACAGGTTCTATGTCAAGGACGTAGTCTGAAGAGCTACGGTTGACGTCCAGAACAGTGGAAAAATGAGTGAAGGTAGTAACGCTAATGGAGTAGGTAGATGCTGCCGTACAGATTGACCCTAATATAAATGGTATCGAGTCGATATCATCTGGAAATTGTTGGTAGGGATATGGATGAGCATGCGATTTCGCATGGTAGTGATGATGGCAATGCAACAAGGTCTGAATCAAATTGGTCTACTTTCTCTCTTGCTCGCGAGAGACCATCATGTAAATAGAAAATAGGACGAATGTTTCAACGATCGCAAGATTTTGCATGTTGACTTAGTAGCATGGTCCACTTTGCCGCGCCGTGTTCTGTCTCCGGGTTTTGGCAACTGATGAATAGTGTCACTGGTGCATTAATAATGTAATCCAAGGGCAAAATGATTAACTTTCATGCACAGTGAACCACAAGCTCCCCCACCATCGCCACTTCCGCCACCGCCATCCCCTCCGCTTCCACCACCTCCACTATAACCGCCTCCGCCATCCGCGCCTACTGCAATATCGCTCCCATTGTAGATCGCTCCACCCACATCTATGACCAGCCGATGTCTACGTCGTCGCCTGACATGTTCAGCTAGTGCTATAGCGGTCATGACAATCTCACTTACAATTTCACGACTGAGCTCGAGGTCTATCATTATCAGAGTGTCGCCCGAGATGCGTGCTATAGCCCGACCATTCATCTTTATGTCGACCAAGATGACGCCTCGCTGCTTGCGGGTCTTGTTTCTTTGCTCACTCCAAGACTGGCTGGCTGTGATCGTCGGCGTATAGGTTTAGTCATGCGATATCTTCAGGTGCTGGGCGACAGCCGAATATGTCGATCATGTATCGTGAGGTCGATGGCTGATGTGTGCAGACTGCCGGGGCGGAACAACCCAACAGAAAGATCTCTCCCTGGCACCGTGACTACAGGTGATGACCTGCTTGCCAGTGACAGAAATCTACCACGAGTGTTGAGAGTTTGGTTGGAACCGTGCGGCCAGTGTTTTCATCCTCCGCACAAGAATTCCCAGTTTTAAGCGAACGCGATGTCTGTGGTTGACAGAGCCATCAACCGAGTATGTGGGTAGATATAGAACGCTCAAGCGTGTGCAGTCCCGCAGGGTACATTGACTCCACGTAAGGGTGTCCAGTGAGCAATTCTGCAAGATCAAAGACATATGATCCGAAAGCGTCAACTTCGGTTGTACTATAGAAAGAAACATTGCAGACCGGTGTGCTTGTCCTTGACTGCTCACAGCGCTATCACACCAGCCTTTGCTATTTTGAGCCGTCACATCACGTTTATGTGCTCGTGAGTGACGCAGTATCGTGGCAGTGTCGAGCGGAGTCGTGCATGCTAAGCCTTTCGGAAACATCCGCTTCTCGCTTCTTCATTCTAGGACGCTAGCGCCGAAGGGGTCATGGTGAACGCATTCTGGGAAGAGTGGATTGGATAATTGGGGTGAGCCACGTCAAGAAGACGCTTTAAATGGCGATAATAATATCGCAAAGCAAAGGAATGTGGCCGTTGATTGGCCAAGCAAAGAAATTAGTCAAATCGCACGCGCAGGGGTGATCAGGTTTGTGAAACTGCTCTAGTCTCAAGAAGAGCGCTACCCAGAGAGCTGGGCGATCTTCCTCGTGCGTGGACAACCTATCACTTGGTCCACGTCCAGCCTTCTGCTACACCCTATCACATTTTGGTGTCTGTTCCATGCAAAGCCAACATGCCCGTGCCAAAATGGCAGCCAACGTACTCGAAAGACTGCTGTTCTGGCCGCAATACCATAACTTCGTGGAACAATTTTAGCTTGACATTGTTCTGAAGTTCCGCTGCATATTGTATGAACCGTGTGAATATGTCGAGATGTGCTTGTGTTGTCTGCTCCACTGCTCCAAGGAAGCCATGTCGCTGAAATAGCCGAGCCCGAATGTTTTGTCAGTAAGCTTGAGAGGATCTAAAGGATTCCGCACCTCCATGAATCGGTTGCTAAAGCATCCAAGAGGCGCACCCTCTCGTGCGAGGAAATCCATGCCTTTGATGAGAACAGGATGCATGGTCCTCATGTAGAGATCACGCTCATGCGAATCTGTATCAGACCAATCTTGGCCAGAACGAATCATGGCAAGATTCTGTCTTCCCTGTACACGAATCCTCCACAATTTGGTGTCTTCCAATCTGACTTCACTCGTGCAGAAAGATTCATCACCAATTAATGCGTCCGTCTGCGAGGCGGGCAGTCGATCGCGCATGCTTCCCCAATACACGTGCTCTTGCAATTGACCGCTCATGCTCTCCCGCATATGTGCAATACCTTCTGCAGTGCGACTGTCGGAAAACACAGTTTCAAGTCTGTCCATTGATGGCGAGAATAGCTCTTTGAACCAGCCAACCTCGCGTCCTGGTTCTAAGTCTTGCCAAAAGCCATCAAATCCACTTTGATCCATCCAAAATTCCAACTCAGCCCAGCGCTTCTCCAGTACGCGAGGACAGCAACATTGTGGTAATTTTCTTTATCGAGTACCGAGGCCAAATCCCAATGTCGAGGTGTGGCGTCACCTACTTGTTGATTCATGAAGCCTAAGAGGTTGTTCTGACATTCATCAGGGAAAGACGTCTTTGCTGGCCACTGGAAGCCTATGACTGCCATGACCAAGCCATCCAGAGATTTGGGAAACCTTGCCGTGTATGCAGGGAACGGAGGGCGATAGCCGACCGGTAATTTGGAAGACCGGGTCCGTTCGGTCGCCAGATGTTCGGGAATGGCGGCCTCGAGGTCATCACCGAGGGATGACATTTCGAGCGAAGAGTTGACTGAGTGCGAAGGATCTTGGAATGATACTCGAATGACGGAGCGGTACCTTTCTATTCGAATCAACACGTGGATATTGATGCATAGCGTCGGAAGTCTAACGTTATTAAACTCAAATTAAGGCATAGCCGAAAGCATAGATGTGCGGAGCGGGGCTGCGCGGAAAGGTACCTTCAAGCCGGTTGACCAAGATAAGGCATATCCGATGGCAAAAGGGCACGAAAGAGGGGCTGAGCTGGGCGGAAATGTACAGAGGGGGGCACGAATGGATGGCCCCCCTGTCATTACATTGCAGCTGCATATCTCTAATCTAACCTATCTAGGTATAGGGTCTCACCATCTTGTATGGCCTCCATTTGCATTAATTATGGCTTGGCATCGCTGTCTCATAGATTGGCAAACCTTTGCGCAATCAGCTACTGTTAGATTGGCCCATTCAAGCTGTATTGCTTGTAGAATAGCCTCTCTTGTAGTAGGAAAGTGCCTCGCTACTCTAAACTTCAAAATAGCCCATATATTCTCAATTGGATTGAGATCTGGTGAGTTTGCAGGCCACTCCATTACTATAAGGCCAGATCTCTCGAAAGTAGCTATTGTTTCGAATGCCTTATGGATTGGGGCATTATCCTGCATAATAATAGGCCTCTGATGGAAGAGGGACCTATTTTCATGCTCTCTCGAGATCTTAGTTAGCCGTGGTAGTATCTGATCTCGATACTTAGCTCCATCAATTCTCCCCTTATCAAACACAAAGAGCTCTTTTGGGCCGTCAAAGGATATAGCACCCCAAATCATACAAGCAGAGTACTTTCGAAAGCGTGCAATTAGACAATCTGATTCAAACTCTTCCCCTACTGCGCGAGTCACATAGACCTGGCCAAAATGCCCACAACGGATTGAGGCTTCATCAGTCCAAATTACACGGCTCCATTGCCTATCTGACCAATCCAAATGCTCCCTTGCCCATTGTAAGCGATGCTCTTTCTGTTTCTCAGTAAGAAGGGGCTTTGCTCTTGCAATCCTTCGAGAATAGCCCTCTTTTTGGAGGGCTTTACGAAGTGTTCGAATATCGTAGTGAAGGTCCTCAAGATTAGCCAGCTGAACTAGTGGTAGACGCCTATTCTCAGTACTTAGTCGTAGGCGATCGACTAAACGATTCCGTTTATGGGTAGTGCATACAGCTGGACGTCCTTTTGGCCGTGGTGGTGTACGTGGCTCTTCGTACTCGCTTTGGTGAACAATTCGCCGTACTGTTGTTCTTGAGATTTGGAGTGTGTCTGCAATTTGATGCTGTGACCAGTGTGCAAAGCGGTGTAAGGCCACAATCTGGCCTCGTTTGTATGAATCAATCCATTGACCAGGCATTATTGTAATAGATAACTCTACCAGGCCTATAGAATGCGGTACTTACAGCTCCAGCTTGGCATACGTATTAGGCTAGGCTATATTTTATGCAGCTGCAATGCAATGACAGGGGGGCCATCCATTCGTGCCCCCTCTGTACCTGAAGTTCAATCGCCAAGACCCATGCTTCGCGTTGAATGTCGTTGGGCTGCAATGAGGCGTAGCGGATAGCACAAGGGTGCGGAAGCAAGGCTAGGTAGGGTTGAGGACCGTGAGGCTCCCGTGCAGGAGCGGTGCAAAATGACTCAAGTGGAGGACATGGACCTCCAAACCAATGCTACGAGAAAGACAGTGCGGATTCGGGAAAGTGCCAAGCCTTATCACTGAATTCCCTAGGCTGGAAAAGCAACATGATGACCGGAACAATCACGTGGCTAGGAGTACTAGCTCAGACTCTTGGAATGATGAGTTTGAAGGACTGCATCGTAGTCACCAGGTCTAAATTGGTGCCGAAGATCTAGGTAAGAGGTGTATCATTGATCGTGCTGGTCTCTCCTGATCATAGAAAAAAGTGGCTGATAAACAAACACCGCGAATCCTACCAGTGATCTGTGCATAGGCATTCTCCCCAGATCTCTCACATAAAACCCTCCACGGCGACTCCGTTGCAATCTAACACGCTAACATGCTATCTTGTGCTAACTTAGCGGATCGCCAGAACTAGCCATATGTATGCTCAAAAGGTGGCCCCTCTGCCAATCCCTTAGACTTTTGGGGCTGATCACACCATTTAACGTTACGAAGACAACGTAGATAGTTAGCATGGATTCCTTCCAGGACAACAAGCTCTTTCTATCGACATAGATCCCAGAACCCCATTCGTGGTGACCGCCAAAGCACTTTGCCCTAATTGATTACCCTGTCGCGTCCACGTAAACCTTGACATCGCTCTCTACAGGCCCACAAATACCCGTGCGGGTCTTATAGTGCACGACCAATGCGACAATATGCATTGTCCATTGTCACCTTTTTTCTGTGATACGTAGCTAGAAGTCAGTGCGGCGGGACACGTGGAGCTCTAGATTCCCACGTAGGACTGATGCGAGTGGTTAAAGGTAACTTACGATTGATGTACAGGAACGTAAGGTTGGATGCGCAGCAGACCCGAGATTGGTTCTTCATTAGCGCCAAATGCGATTCTCGCGTGATCGCTATCCTATGTTCGATCCTCGATAACAGTAACGTCAAACCATTCTCTCAGGAGAGGGATTAGCACTGCTTGTGGCGACGTTACTTCTCAGGCCGCTTGAACTTCGCTATTCCTGACCCTCCGCACACTGTTTGTCTCCCAATACCATACAGCGGAATCTCGTCGTCGTTTGCTTCAGTCGCATCTTTACGGTGCGAGCAGATCGAATGTTGAGAAGTTGTGTACTCAGACCAAGGTCGTCCTTTCTGGTTAGAGGTTGCGGAGTCCGCTTATCTTGGGAGAAATCGAATACAGTTTCCTCCGGTGACGGTGGGGTGCATTGTTATAGGTCTCAAAATTGGCTACCGGCAATCTGCGTTGTGGCTCAGTCTTGAAGTACTCGTCCTAGACCTCCTAACATGAGGAACGTCTTGCAAGGATGTCCGTGTTGTCATTGATCCAAGTAAACGCAAACACGTGCAAATGCGTTGATGATCGGTAGCATTGTCGGTAGGCATGTAGAGATGATGGCAGCAGACAGCTCGATCACAGTCCAGCCTATCGTAGGGCAGATCGAATAGCTTGGATCGGACGCTGTATAGGTGAGCAGAATAACAGTACGGTACGCCGACGCGAAAAGAACACTATTTGAGTAATCAGCACATCTGATACACATCATGCAGAGGTATCTCATATAGCGGAGACGTACAAAGAACCGAGGCCAAAAGCAAATGTGACACCGAGTTTCTCTCGGGTGCTCATGGAGAGAGTCCAGACTTGTGGCAGCGGCATGATCAGGATGATGATATCTGTGATAATGGTCGAAGCCGAATTCGCCATCCATGTACCAATCTGATTGATGCATCTTCCAGGGATTTCCGGGCGCCATATCTTGGCCACAGGTACACAGAGAAACACAAAGAGGAAAGTTGCGCAGACGACCCAGATCATGACCAAGGATCCCACAACCCAAGCCATGCGCCTGAATTGTGGTATGTGGAAGATGCGATAGTACATCATAAGAAGCCCGAGTTTGACATAGCCGAGGTTAAATGCGTAAAGTACCTCGACCGCGATCAACAGCTTGCTCATTGCGACGACATCTCCAGGATCCAAAGTGTCTACATGCAGACCCATGCCGTACGTCTGCATTGCAAAGAATATCGCAAACAATGAGGATATACCAGCCTACAGAAATCAGCGACATACATGCATTGGGTCGTGAGGCGGGTACCGTGGAGAGCAGGATTAACCAGTCGTCCCACCAAAGATTCTGTGCTTGTATACGTCGACTGACCAGACGTAGAGCGACAAATGTTATTGCCAGTATGGTCATTGCTACCATGACTGCCGTGGTCCATGGCCGAAGATCGTTGGGGTCGAATCCTGGTAGGCCAGGTAGACCAGATTCAGGATGGACTGACATTGATGTTGCGCTGGATACGAAGTGAGGGGAATTGGCACGCAGTTCGTTAGTCCTGGGTTCTTACTGCCTATCATTTGTAGGAAACCCTCGAAATTTACTACAGAAGTTGACCAGTGCCTTTTCGTTGGCCATCCTCTTATCTTACATATATCACTCGCTGAACTTGGTGACGATCTGCGCATATGGCATGTGTCCGGTCATTAGCTCGGGAGATCACATGACTCTCAGTGCTTCGTCTGACTCAAATAGCTTTTGTCAGATTGAGATAGACTGTGACGAAGTCTCGGTAACGCAGGGCTCCCTGGCGAGTTTGCCCAAATGGACTAGATAGTCTGCAGTAGAACCGGGAGTATCGGGAAGTGGGGTGTGCCTAGAAGCCGATCTGCGCCTATGTGGGTCATTGATCTTAGACGATCCGCAAGAGGGATGCATACCGAGCTAGTCCGCAGACTTATGATTCATGTTCCTTGGGAGTTGCGAATCCGTGCGCCAGGGCCTTACCAGCGGCTGCCCTCGTATAGCGCGAAAGGGTGACCGCGAGGCGACCACAACACCCGCTACGCCTCTGGAAGCGTGACTGCGTGAAGCGAAACAAGGCAGATAGTCTTCGAATATGACACTTGTTTATCAGTAAAACCAAAAAGTCTAGATATAAGGTCCGTTCATTCGATGAGCACTTCCCTTTCTCGTTGTGAAGCTTCAATGCGCCCGTTGTCTTCGCCAAAACGCCTCCTGCTTCTTCTCTGCCCTCCAACGAGAACAAACCTCTTTAAAGTCTTCCCGAGTACGTTTCAACCCATGTGACTGCATCATCACGTGCCCATTCAGGTGGCTCAACGTGCTATAAGACTTCTCGCAACCATGCCATCCACATTTGTACATCTTTCTCTTTTCTTCGCAGCGATGGTTCGAGCGTTCATCTTGTTGTAGTATTTCGCGACGAGGGACATGAGCAAGAGTAGCAGGCAAATACTCGTGGTTTGTCGGCGGCTGCTGTACAATGTCTCCAGTCGCTCCCGATTGGGTACCACCAACGACTCCAATAGGTTGCCCATACCAGGGCATGTGTCTACACCACTTCGTCAAACAACCTGACCTTTATCCGACGGCATGAGTACTCACTGAACTGATTGTGCCTCTGATGCATGAAGATTTTCATTCCAATATGCAAGAGGATTGGTGTTGGGCCATGCCGTCAAGGCTTTGGAACGATACTCTTGTTCGGTTCGGATGTTGCGTTCCAATACATGGCATGATACATCCTGCATTCCAAGCGCCGATGTGTCCATATTCTCATATTGCACCCCACATACATAGGAACTTTCTTGAATGATCGTCTGGCTATACTGAGGAAAGCACGAATAGTGAACCTCGCGGCAATCCACAACGGGCGAACTCATGCTCGCATCATGGCAAGATGGGCCGTGATTGAAATCGACAGTCGCTGAGGGTTGGGTAGAGCTGGACTGCATGCACTTCAGACCGGTGGTCCGCCGCACACTGGTCGTGAAGTCCTTAGGATCTGTAGTAGTCCTTTGTCCAGCAAAATGTGGGTAGTATGGGTGTTCTAGAAGTCTGGGGATCATGGCGAACCGACGGCCAGTAGTGGTAAGGTATACAACGCAGACGTTTCAAGATGCATATCATAGGTAAAGATTGAATCGCGTTTTATGTTCATGTAGGACAGATAATTAGCGTTCGGAATACAACGTTAGCGGAACGACTTGATTGTGAGCTGTGTTCGAACGCCAAAGCTTAGGAATTTAGCACTAGACACTCCAAGCAGATCGGCTTGACGCGATCGGGCACAAAACTCCGCCTGTATCTCAACGCAATCGTCACATTTTCTTCCACGACCTATGATCGGATCACACTAATAATAGGACAGCGGCTATAAGACCACGTGTGCATGCCTGCGCAACATGTTGCAACAGACGGCGCCAGGGGTAGGATACGGCTAGCACCATACTGCGCTAGGATTGTGTCCAAACATCTCAGATTTTGGATCGGGCTCGAGGAGTTGGAATGCCCAATACCGGACAATGAATCAGATGTAGTTTAGATCATATCCACATGCTGAACTCGGCCTTCCGAGGTTCCTCCGATGAGCTCGGTAAACATTTGGAGTATCGTTTCAGATTGAAACTATGGTCTAGCTGTCTGACACGTGGAACCTTCAGTGGCTACTTAGTACAGGGGCCTGCTCCGATGTAAGTATCTGCCCAGGCGTTGGGACCTAGTCTACCATAAAGTACTCGAAACATACAGCCCTAGCCAGAGAATTTCTACACAAGCCATTGGAACGAGCCCAGTCACATTGACGGCAAACCTCGGCCTGAGCCCCTGACAAGCCTTTCCGGCCGGATTACAACGCATAACTTACTCCCCATGTGCGGGCGTACCCGTCCCCGCAACCCGATGGTTCTTTGAGTCCCCGACGCGATAGGGATTCCAGAAGTTTTAGCCTCTTCTATCCCTGTCGATGCAGAGATCATGCCATCCCATGGGTTGGCGACTGCACACCATCGCATTCTGCACGTGTTTCTCCTAGCGTTGGTATTCTTCTCAGAAGTCAGGAGTCGAATGACCGAAGTCGAACCTTACTACCAGTGATCTACGGGGAGCACTGCCACAGCATCCCGAGTTGAGATGTTACACGAGGCACGTTCAGCTCTCAACGGCGATGCTAGCATCGGCGTTTCATCGTTTCTAGCTATTGCCGGTGAATAAATCGCAGTCATACAAATATGTTATTATGGACGCGAGGCCCATTACCTGGCAACGGCAAAAGATAGGGTCGAAGCACCACCGAAGGGAAAGACGTGGTTGATCCAGAATATCGGTCTCGGACGAATGACATAGACGTGAAGTGCGATTAACAACCAGAAGATAGCCAGGCATATGTGTGATGGTAAGAATAATGTGCAAAGCAGATAAAATTGATACGATTAACGTGACAACTGCAACCATCAACCTCTCCTCCCATGTCACCCCTACCAAGTGAGTCTGTTTTTGGTCCTGGAGATCACGAGCGCCGCAGCTCAATAGGCTTCACGGTAAGAAGCCGTTCGAAGCTCAACGATAGCGGGAGGTTTGGAGCAGCTTCGTGTCAAATCGTGAATGGTATTTACAACAATTTTTCTTCAGTACCCAGGTAGTACAATGCTCATCAGCACATCCAGAAACTTCGGCCGCCTCCAAAGCTATGAAAGCACAACCAGAACATCAACCACTTTCCAACATGGAGGATGGGCTCCAGCAGCCGTTACCTGCTCTTTCGCAGTGCGGGGGATCACAGAGAGATTTTAGAAGCAAGGCACACCACTCGCAACTTTCCTCAGGCACACCCGGCGACAGTTCATCCAACGAAAGCACTTGCAAATCATCGAGTGGTGTCCATTCGGCTTATGTCGATACGTCTGCCGCTGTTCTCGAAGAGCCAGGCTCGGCAATCGAGCTTTCAGAGGCCTCTTGGAGAGAAGATGTGGACTATTGTTACGAGCAAGAAGCGGAATCAACTTGCGACTTCATCTGGTGTGATCACGACGAGTGCATGGACAGTGCTTCGAAAATTCGTTTACTACATGACGGGCACGAATACCCTGCATTGTTCGCTATACCGATACATCAAATCAGCAGTTCATGGCGCTGTCACTCACCAACCGTGGGCCACCGAGGTTTCCAGCACGCAAGGGCTAGGTTTGCCAACGAAGCCGCTGTTCAAGTGAGCCAAGAAGTCACTAAAGGTGAAGACCCAAGACCAATGTGTCCGCCGAAGGCCACGCATCCCAACTCCACAATAGCAAGCATAGAAGACAGCGCCTCCAACCGCTCAAGCCGCAATCTTTTGGACGTGTCTGACTGCTATATCTCATCTGAGAGTGGTATGAATGTAAGGACTCTTTCCTGCGGCAGCGAGCATTCCTCCATCGCTTCGTTGAACTGCATTTCGGCTTCAGTGCAGAGAACCCTTTCTCAAGACAGCTTCATAGCGGTCGCTGTCATGGAAGAGCCCGCATCTCTGGTACCAGAACAAACAACGCAACAAGCGGCATGCGGAATCATGCGCAAGCCCAGCATTCTCTCCAATCGCACGATCTTGCAAGCCGGGCGCGCGGTTCAACGAGTGAGAGAATATACTTTGACTCACAGGAGGAATCGGCAGCGTGGATTTGAGGCTCCACAAATTTTGTCGAATGCAAATATGTAGACACTTTCGACTAATGACAAGTCCCGCCTTACTATCATGCGCAAGTGCATCCTCCTCCACATGCCTTCTCTACCAATCAGAGCGCGGCAGCACGAAAGCGTGCAGATCTAGCGGGGTGGATGCTGAAACTGCCGGCTCTCGATGTTTCTCCCTACGTCTTACTGTCTCGATGTAGCGCCCAGATTTGACGCTCAAGCCAGCCTACTCGTGTGCAGCATACGCTCAGAGGCTTGTTTAGAAACTTTGTGGAGGTCCGTGCCGAATGTAGGTGTCTTGGTGTGGGACTCCAGAAAGTAATTTGGTCCATCATGGGCAAGACCTGCAACGAGATGCGGATGTATAGGTACAGGACAATTGTGAGACATTCCATCCAAAAGTGGTCGAGTAACAGTCTTCTCCGTACGCGCATCAACCCTACGAATTTCGCCGTTTGCGCTAGGCCGCATTGGTAAACGCTAAGCCCAAATTCGGTCGGGGGACAGTAATCCCCAGTGCAGACTCATATACTAGGTTCGATTTGTACTCGCGTAACTGCCCGGAGATATATGTGGATGGCGACGGTGCTCCCAACTCGACTGATCGCGTTTTATCTTCGATTCTGCGGTCTTATGATATTATTTCTGTAAGACCATGCGGCCGCGCCCAGCGGCTCCCCGATTATTATTCAGTACCGCACCCGAAAGACAAAGTGAAATGTTTGTCGTTTGAGCGACCAGGACTGTTCGCCAGATCCCGTGCGTCCCTGTGTGTGTGTGTGTGTGTGTGTGTGTGTTTGAACCGCTCTGCACCTTCTTGCTCTCTTATATGCACTCGTAAATACTCGTATGGTCTCCAATCCCCGGATTTCAGCTTCCGTTTCCACCAAGGCACAAGCTATCGGCTCAGCTCTTCCGAAGTTGCAAATTTGCGTCGTGATGACATGATTCACATGCCGAGCTTGTGCGTCTGTTTGTAGGGTTCTTAATTTCCTTCCCTGGCCGAGTGCAGTCTTCATTATCAATTGTGCCGGATCAAGAAAAGGAAGATGGAACATGCACGACCTCCACCGAAAGAACTTGCATTGGGGCTCTGCGGCCTCGGGCGCATGGGCAAACAACACGCCCTAAACGCCCTCCACGCCGCACCACGCATCTCCCTCGTGGCCGCTTGCTCGCCGCTGGGATACTGAGATAGAATGGGCTCAGGAGCATCTGGTTCCTTATGGCGTACGGATTTTTCGAACTCTGGCCGAACTTCTGGAGCAGTCTAAAGTTGAAGCTCTTCTGATAGCGAGTGCTACCAAGGTACACTTCGAGCAGGTCATGACTGGAATTAGCCACGGCTTGCATATTCTCTGCGAAAAGCCACTTGCCATGGATCTCGACCAGAGCCAACAGATACTTTCTGCTACCCAAGAAGACGAAAACAGGGACTTGAAAGTCATGACTGCCTTTTCCCGACGGTTTGACGCTTCCTACATGGATGCCAAGCAAGCTATCCAAGAAGGTCAGGTCGGAGACCCGGTTGTCATTCGATGCGACAACAGGGATATGTATGATGCTTCGGAGGGAATGAAGACATATCTCAGAAGAAATCCTGGAATTTTTATCGACACAGCTGTACACGACATCGATCTTTCCCTCAATTTTCTCGGCGAAGACGTTTCTCCTAAGTCGTGTTACGCAGTGGGCAACGTTAGTTTGCACAAAGACCTACTGGAGATCCATGACTGTGACAATGCCGTCGGGATCGTGGAGTGGCACAAGACCGGAGGAAAGGGAAACACAGCAATCTCCTACTATTACTGCTCCCGTATCATGCAGCACGGCTTCGACAATCCGACTGAAATCGTCGGTACTAAAGGCGTGTTGAAGATCAATCAGCACCCACGGAGCAACCTCGTCGACATTGCCGACAAGAGCGGCATCCGAAACGTTGTTATGCCTGATTACTACGGAAGGTACGAGCGTGCGTTCGTCACTGAACTCAATAGCTTTGTGGACAGTGTCTTAGACGACAAACCTCTTCCTTACCAGCTTTCAAGCGCAGTAAAAGGCATGGAAGTCGCCCAAGCTCTCCAAAGGAGCTTAGTGACGGGGGAGAAGATCACATGGGACAAATAATCGAGACGACTGCATGTAAGAAACATAGCTGAGGAACCTAACAATGAACTATGTGCCAATGATGTTCGCTATCCAAATTTGCGTATTCATACAAACACCAGCTCAAAGCTACAGCAAGCGCATGCTTATAATGACACAACTTTCCGTGAAGACTACGAACGCATGAGAACTTAACTTACATGGACCAAATAAATCAACAGTCGAGAGCAGTTCGCAGTTGTGTTATGTTCAATTCCTTCCTTACTATATCCAACGCCGATTGGGGAATTCATCATGCCGCTCTATTACGGTCACGTTTGAATGTTTACGCTGCCTACATCGTTTCCTCTACCGCATCTTCGTCCTTGCCTTATCTGGTACGTTTTGGAAATTTCGCAGGCTGGCTGCTACCCATACTGGGTGAAAGATCGGTAGCAATAATCAGTGCTGTTCTGTTTGACGCCAATGTCTTTAGGAGTACGTTATATGACGACATCTTCTCCATCGACACACTCCTTACCTTCCGGCCAGCTTCTCACTAAGCAACACTCCTAGCCTTGTGTTCTACTTGCATACCAACCGCGATCCCAGATCTCGTTAGTCACAAACAAGACTGCGTTCATGATAGATATGACCTTTCTTTTGGGGAATTTGGGGATGGGGGTTGGGAGGGGAATGGGGAGGACTGTTGAATCGCAATATACTTGCTCAGTACACCTGCTGCAGACTATATACCTGGTCTCAGTGGCTCACTAATCTTGTAGCTGGAGCCGCTGAAAGGATGACCAGTGCCACTTTCCAAAGGATCGGCTGTTTTGAAGACGAACGACCTCACTGTTGAACATAGCGGGACTCTGTACCGGACATCTGGAGACTTAACCAGCTTGGCCTATATCTGTTCATATTGTAGGACAAGATTTTGGCGTCGACAGTAGCGGACTTATCTCGCCATAGAAAAGTCAAAAAAATCTATGGAAAGCCTTGCTCAAATAGCCAGCGTGGGAAATCGTTCTCCTCTCGAGCCTACATTGACAGTGAATATGGACCCTGTCACATAAGCACTAGCTGGACTAGCGAAGTAAATGAGGCTACTCTTGAAGTCTTCGGAGCGCGCGTCTGTGCCTCCTGTCGCTTGTGTTTCAATGCTGTTAGAACATTTCTGCCGTCGACCGACACGTCTCGACTGTTGTGATACTGCCAAGCTCAATGGCATTGACGCGAATGCCCTTGACCGCCCACTCGTTGCTCAGTGCTTTGGTGAGCTGTGCAACCCCGCCTCTTGATGCAGCATTCGCCGGCATTTCAACGCCCCCCTCATGAACAAACGGCAAGGATACGTTGACGATTGAGCCACGGCGTCCAAGCGAGTCCGATTCACGTTCCAGCATGTGCCTGCCCACCTCACGACATAGCGTGAACGTGGTCGTCAGATTTGAGCGTAATACTTGCGTCCAGTCAGCTTCCGGAAAGACATGGGATGCATGTTGCGACCGGATGCCGCCACAAATAAGTAGGACGTGAATCTTGTGACCATCGGCTAAGATCCTGGACACAAATCTAGTGACAGACTCTTGCGAAGCGAGATGACAGTCGTATATGATGGCTTTACGGCCGAGTCTCTCAATATCATTTTTTGTGGATTCGACCGCCTTTGCGTTGCTGTCAGCCTAAACCCAAAGGATGGAAATTGGTCACAACATGATCAGAGCGTATTAGAGGGCGAGATCTCACCTGGTCGAGTAGCACATCTGCGCCAGCTTCTGCTATAGCCATTGCCATGGTGTGCCCAATCCCTCCCGTACCTCCGATCACTAATGCAGTCTCTCCATCCAGGCTGAACAGCTGCTTAAGCGATGACGACATGACTCCGTGGTCTAATTCACAATCTGAGGACCTAGAACCTTGATCGGATGCGGGCGACTGTCTGGTGTATCTTGTTCAATTTATGCAGAACTTGTGTAGGGTTAGAACTTTTCGACGTGGTACGGCTGTTGTGTCATAAAAGGAACGGAGTCGACTGGAATGCAGTACTTACACAAGAAGAAAGCGGGGCCTCTAAGCCCTTGCCGGCCGACCTGCTTCGAGACTTCGAGCAAAGGCCGACGCCCCACGTTCGCCGATATAACAATCAACAATTTCCCGATTACGGAAAGCTTTATAGTTATGATTGCACGGTCATCTCGAAGCGGAATAAAAAGAGTCCTTTTGCATGTTGGGTGCTCGGATGCACAGATAGTGCGTATGTGCTCGAGAACATCACTATATTGCACTAGGTCAAGAGGTCACACAGAGTCCATCCATACAGCAAACAGACCGGCTTACTAGTAGCCCACTATAACTTGGCCCGCGCTCTAGCACTTATGTCAGTTGTTTTGGCACGTGCTGGGAAGTGTAAATTTTCCTTTGCCGTCGGAAGTACATATCCGCAAACGGCCCAATGAGACCCGAAAATATCATTTTCAACAGGCACTACAGCGACAAACTTCGTTGCCTGCGGGTATCTATAGCCTAGTATCACTTATCCACGACCATTCTCCGGCACATGGAGATACGCTGCGCTGCACATGGTGCATGTCTCAGGCGATATGGTGCAGATGTGTGAGCGAATGCCCTCTGGGTTGCGACCGCTCGTCCTAGCATGGCATGAATGGTAGGGGTTTGTGGCGCCTCCATGGCTAATGGAACCTCGGCCCGCGTCCATTGCTGGGGCTGCTGTTGGAGCGCATATAGTGAACACTCAGCGTACCAAAGTGTCACGGCATTGATGTAAAGATCGATAGTCACTTTGCCGTAGACACCGCAACGCCAGCCAAAGCGCATTTGACGGATTTATAGTACCTTGCAGCTTTTGCCAACTGCCACTGACACCACGTTCTTATCGGCACCTGGCGCAGGATTCAGAAATTTTGACGCGCAAAACTCCGTACACGTGCATTTCTATTTCTCCAGCTGACAACGTTCCTCACGGTGACGGACTACATAATCATAGCAAACAGTTTCCGCCGTAATGGCAACGTGTATTCTGCTGCTGATTCAGAGCGCTGCTTTGAACGCAAGTACGCAGCTGCGAATGCTTTACTACATGTGGGACCAATAGATCGCCCCGAAATGGTCGATGTCGCTGACGTCGTTCCTCGAGATGACTTAGGAGAATCTCGAACAACAAAAAGATCGTGCCGAAGGGGCCCTCTCAGTTGTCCTTGCATGACTTTGTCTGACTCCTTTGTTGGTCGTGGGAACATATGAATTACCTTCAGAACCTTCCGATCATCAACGGTGAGGTAGTCAACAACAGTCAAGTGCCGCGGTGCTTTCTACCTGTGCTTGTGCATCCACATGCACATTTACCGCTTTCTCTAGTGGCGACATGTAGGTAGCGCTATTGACAACGTTGTGCGTAATAATGAGCCAAATGGAAACGCTCCGGATCATTTTGAGCATTAATACCAGCAAGGTCGTTTGCGATGCCTGTGCCCGTATATCTACCCTTCTGCCTTGGTAGACTCAGCGCCATGCATTTTGGCTTCCCCCGGCGTTGTCGAAACGAGTCACGATAGCCATGTGGGCGATGCTGGTAACCTGAAGTCCAGAGATCGAAAGAAAGCGATACTTTCGCTATTGCCGAAGACAGTGTCTCTACGACAGTGCCGAGCTGTTGGTCGCAGGCTTTAGGATTCCACCTCGATAGTGAAGTATGCGACGCCATCTGAGCCCGCATACTGACATAACTGATGAGCCGCCCCAGGTGGGGAGCTTCCACCCTTTTGCTGAAAGGGATGTCGCCTGCCGTGACCCATCACAAGAGCAACGCTCTTAGCTCAAACAGGCGGGGATCCGCAAGAGCCGCACGTTGAATAGCAGTGCCAGCGTCGTAGCCCTTGAGATATTGGTACTCCCGTCTCTTCTCATGCTCCGGCGACTGCAGCATCTCGCCTTTGGCATCTACCCGGTGCTCTACCTTGTACGGTTGCTAGCTCGTGTTGTCGACTTGAGGGTTTCGAGCTGGTGCTTGCTCAAGTTACGGCGGCCGCGACATGTCTTGCAGCGCTGGTGTCCTCACAGACGCTGTCCTACGCTCTCCGACCATGCTCCTGCTTCCACGCTCACGGATTCAGCCGTGGTCGATCGTTCTCCGGTGTTCGAATGTCTGTTTCGTGACACTACTCCACACAAGACTCTCGTGGCGTGGCAAGTCAGTAGGTGCTTGCTACGAAGGGCGCTGCTGCTCGGTACCTTCGAGATCATTGACCATGGACTGTTCGGCAGAGAAGGAGGGTCAATGGAAGAGTCCGGGACCAATCCTATGCGGCGGTTTGGGTGCGCTACCGACCACTTGCGACGGCATCGCGCGTTAAGAGTATAGCCAGTGTGCTTATCGGGCAGCCAAAGTTAGGCATCGGCTCGACTGGACACGAGCCGGGCGTCGCAGCCGCGCCTGAAGCTGCCAATGGTCACACGACTGCTCCACTCCCCTCGCGTGAGTGACGCGACACGCGTGGGTGGTACTCACGTACGCGGACGTGGGGTCGCGATGACCTGCGGGGAAACAAGAATTTGCGGGTGGGAAGTTCGGTATTTCCAATTTTGGGTGATCAGGGTTAGGTCTTGGGGTTCGCGTTAAGTTAAGTTAACTTTCTTGTTTCTTGTAGTTCGAGCTCGATGAAACGAGAACAATCAAATGACCAAGCATTTCGAACGCGTGATGTATTGATGCTCGATTGCCTGCTCGACTATGTAGTTTCAGATTGGATGGCTGCTCGGTGATGGATTTTTGAGCCAAAATCCTGCTTTTTCATTGTCTTAGGGTTGGGGCTTGGGGTTAGAGCCCAAAGACTTGAAAGACCTGAAGTGAGTCAAGACATCCAAGAAAGCACTCAAGATAAACACCTCCTGCCTCTTGAGGTTCCTGAGGTGCAAACGAGCATGGTATAGTCAGTTTGCCGCTCGACCATATCGAATTGTCTTTAGAGAGTATCACAGCCTCGCTGTACGCCCGACCACACGTCATGAAAACCGTCAAGTCACCTCCCTAGCAGACCCTTGTTATCCTGCTCTTCACGTCCGTCTCCAACGCGGCGGCTCGTGCAAGTTCGCACCCGCGAAGCAGGGCTCAGGCAGGTCTCTCTTCCGCATGTCATCCCTTTCGAGACCTCTAGAGCAGTCTCCCAGCATGTATGCCGCCTGTGATGAGAAGGTCGTCCGACGTCTGGTAAGCACTAGCATCAGACAACAAATATACAACAGCACCTTTCAGGTCTGTACGGTCAGCCATCCGCCTCATTGGTGGCTCCGTGGTCATGATATGACCGAGGTGGGGCATCCTGTCGCACAAGTCTAGTGTCATGTCCGTCATGGTGTACCTGATTGCGAAGTCAGTGGTGTGGATCTCGGGAAGGGGTCACTTCAGCTACGCACCCGGGCGAGATGCTGTTGACGCGTATGCCTTTGCTTGCAAGTTCGACGCCCAAAGCTTTGGCGAGGGAGAGAACTGCGCCCTTGCTGGCGCAGTAATCACTCGTGTTCTGGCCCTTGCTGGCCACGTATGCTGCAATGGAGGCAACGAATACCATACTGCCTCGGCCGCCGTTGTTTCCCCTCTCATCCTGCTTAGCCATCTGAGCGGCGGCCAACTGGGCTGCATAGTATGTTCCCAACACATTGATGTTCATGCAGCGGCTGACAGACTCTGGCTTTCGTTCAAGGAAGGGCTCATCGGGGCAGATACCTGCCGCCGTAACCCTGGACATCGCGTTAGGCACGGGGCGCGTCATATCGGGCGAATGATGGACTTTAAGCTTACAATCCATCAATGCTGCCGAAATCCTCCACTACCTGCTTAAAGGTCTTCTCGAGGGTTTCGTAATGCGTGACATCGGTCCTGTACGGTATTGGATGAGCCAGAGTGTTCGGAAGAAATCGAGCGAAGTGAGAGCCTAACTTGTAGAGCTTGAATTTCTGCTCAGGAAAACGCTTCGATAGCTCATCAAAGTGAGGATGGGCTTGATCAGACAGATCAAGGATGGCCACGCTAGCCCCGACCTCGGCACAGGCAAATGCAAAAGCAAGTCCGATACCCCGCGCCCCTCCAGTTATGACGACACTGCGTTTGGCCAGCGAGAGCAGGTCGAAGACTGAGCGGCTCAAAAAGCCGTCCGGGTCCCTTTTGAGCTTTTGTTGCTGCTGCACAGTTTCACCGTCCATTGTCATGGCCAATCGTCGAGTCGGTGAGGTGGGCGTCGGAAGGGGTAAGATCTCCTGCGCTTCAAGTGTTCTAGCCACAGGCGATGCAGAATCTCCGGGAAGGCAGACGTAGCTACCTCGTCCAGAGCGGCGGCTGGCGTGCCTTGTACTTATCTCCATGAGCTCGGAAGCTCACACATACTTCCGAACAGTGGAGGCCTCGGTCGCGGCCGTGAGCAATGTGATCGTCGCTCGGGTGAAGATTCTCCGCTATCTCTTACCTATCCTCCAGCCAGCGAAATCATATTTCCGATGTGAGTCGCAAAGCCCCACGACCTGGAAGAGTCTAACACCGCCCCACTACATATAGTCCCCAAACCTGAGGCCATCCTCTGACGAATGAAGGCACAGCCTCAACGCGGCAAAGCCTCAAGCGCGGCAGTTCCGCGAAGCCGAATCACCTTTGGCGGGGTAATTTGCTGTGCAGACTACTGATTGTCGTTCGAACGGAGCCGTTGACCTGGACAGACTTCCGAACTGGGGGTGACCGTCCAGTGTGTCTGAGGTGTCCTGGCATCGGAATTTAGTAATGTAGCGGGCAGTCTCTTTCGTTTTGAGATACTTTCTTTATTGGTGGCTGTCCCTGACTAATGACTACACAAAACCC
This sequence comes from Cladosporium cladosporioides, assembly GCA_002901145.1. Classification (NCBI taxonomy): domain Eukaryota; kingdom Fungi; phylum Ascomycota; class Dothideomycetes; order Cladosporiales; family Cladosporiaceae; genus Cladosporium; species Cladosporium cladosporioides. Next base: position 170,047 of record NOXB01000026.1, read on the forward strand.
AAGTCCAGTGTGCTCCATCGAATGCGCAGATACTTGTTCGCAGGGATCGAAACCACGAGGCGCTTGGTCTTTTTCCATTCTCCGTTCGGCGGTGCCGCAAGCGTTGTGTGCTGTGTGTGTGCATACGTCGGAAACGTGTTCCACAGAATTTGTGATACCTAGGCTGGACTTTCTGCGTCGGCCTTGCCCAATGATATACATAGACTTACATAGGGTTACGTCGCGTTCGCTGCGCGAGCGGCAGTGACAGAGGAGGGCAGGCCAGAACTATTCCTGGCAATGGAAACTTGACATACCCATCCCCTCTGGCATCGTACCTATCCACCCTCACGCGGCCCTGGAGTTCGTTCTGGAAGGCGTTGATCGGTCGAAAGGATCTACCTAGTGTCTTTCATTAGCATATCTGGATGCTCAACTGGAGTCACAAACAACCAGCTCAATCTCAAGCGTAACGAAATCCACCAAAATAGTCAGTATCGGCCGTTGGGAATATTGCACCGGCTCTGGAAGACACGTTCCCCACAACAGCAACAGTAATGAACCAACCGAGGCCAGCACAGCAAACGCACCACGAGAGCAAAATCAACACTAGGAAGCGGCTCAAGTAAGTCTGGCAAGTTCAGAGAAGCAAGCGAGGCAAGCCGGACACCTTCGGCTATCGATGTCCAAGTTACGCGCTCTTGCCGCGATCCTCGCGCCGATAGCAAGAGCGACGACGCTGTCCGGTGGAGCCGTCGCCTTCATCATGGATCAGAACCGAGACGGTATCATCTTGGCCATTGCATATGCGCTAGTGAACGGGTTGCAAGAGGGCGATCAGCTAGCATATTGCGAAGCGGCAGAGAGCGGGATTATGCAATCCGAGACTGCAAGGTGTTTATCAAATGTATACACCGCACGATACAGCAGCCCTCCTAAACGTATGAACGACGTCTTGGTGACCTACAGTCGACACGCCGTCCTGCTGAATTGGGATGGAGGCATTTGGGTACACACCAAAACGAGGTCGGAGCCTCGATCCTATGGAGAAGAGACCAGGGTCCCGCATTAGTGCTAGACAGGCTGTACCTTTAGTCGGTGATGGTACAATCGAGGAGGTGAATCTTGTAAGGCAAAATGATAGCACCTTCCTTCTCCTTCTACAGCGTGACTTGTTAAGACACATTCGACTCATCTTAGCGAGTAGTTTGGGACTCACGAAGAAGCTCTGTGGTACTAAGTCTCGCACGAGTTGGCATAACACTGTGGCATGACACTATGGCATGATCTATATGGTTCTTTGGGTAGGTAGATGGGATCGTTAATGGTGTCGTCTCGTATTCGGAGCTACGCCAACAATGCCACCTTGATCACCATCCTTTCCGTATCGTCCCGGGATTTGCACGCCATACGCAGAGCTTCGGGTACCTGCTGAAGTCCATTGAAACGATGTGTGACGATACTGAGAATCTTGGGCAGCGAGGGAGTGCGCTTCGAGGCCTCCATCATCTCGATGCTTCGTGCGTAACAGTCCGCGTAGCGCCAGGTCGGAACGATATCGATCTCTCTAGCGCTTGCCTCAGCGATCGGTAGGTGTGGTTCGGCACACCCATTCCTACCAGCATGGTCTTGCCGCCAGACTTCGTTGCCTAGGGTCGACTATTAGCTCGATTTGTACGGCGTAGCCGTTTAGACGTTCCTAGAGGCATTCACTCACAAAGATCGCTGCCTGCAGGCACGTGGGTACGCCAGTGCATTCGAAGGTGTAATCGGTTTTGCCCAGCGCCTGTCCGTCAGGGGTTTGCAACCTCTCGACGGCAGACGAAATCGATTTCGCCATACTCAAGCTCTCGTCGAGGTCTTTCGCCCTACCCGCTGGGACGACATACCCGACGTCCGCGAAAGAGTTGTCTAACGCGAATTGAACGCGCTCCGGGGCTATGTCGATAATCGCGATTTTCTCGCAACCTTCCATGCGGGCTGCCACAGCGCAAAGCAACCCGATGGCACCGGCACCGACTACGGTACAGCTTGCCCCTTTCTTGATCTGCGCTCGACGGCAAGCATGGACGGCAACCGAGAGCGGTTCCAACAAAGCACCTTCTTCGTATGAGACTGTGTCTGGAAGCCTATGGGATGTCAATAAACGACAAAAAGGGCTGCAGTGTTGTGACACGATGTGATGGGAAGTATTACCGGTGGACCCATTTCGCAGGGTGATTTACAACGTCCTGCATTGTTCCTTGGAAGTGCGGGAATGCAGATCCGCTCCCACGAAACCGCAGTTGCCCGCAAAGATTATACCTCTGTTCTTGACAAAGCTCACAAGAATCGCATGGGACACCACACTCGATAGCGACTCGATCGCCGACTTGGAGCTCGCAACTTTCACCGGCCGCGATGATCTCGCCCGCAGCTTCATGGCCAAGACAGAGCGGCTCCTTGACCTCGATGCTGCCGTTTTTTCCGTGTTGATAGTAGTGAATGTCAGAACCGCAAAGCGTGGTGGCCTTCACTGCAATCTGAACATCGTTCGGACCTAGCGCTGGGAGTTTCCTCTCATCCAGCCTCAGCTCCTTCGCCGAGACGAGGTACTGACCAGAAGAGGAAGCAACGGATGAGGCAGTCATCGTGTGCGATTCCAGAAAAGAGGTAGAACGATCGATCCGGAGGTAAGACGGCCACTATGGGGATCGAATAGCTAGTAACGTTCCACAGTGGCCTTATTTAGCGATACGACACGGTTTCGTCAACGTTCGCGACCACGGTCCGACGCGACACGAGTTCCGAAAGCATCGTACGACACGTGAGTCCCGAGCTCGAGCTTCGAAAGCGCATCCACATTGGCGTTGGCTCAGCGTTAGCATGTACCAGAGGAGTTCCGCTGCAAATTGCGAGTAGGCCAATGTCTGGATGTGAAGATGCCGGTCATCGGTCCTACTCAGTCGACCGCGGTCGGCCGCCACGGAAATACTCTCGAAAACAGAGACTGTCGGAGGAGGACCCCCGCAGCCTCGTATATCAAGTTCCGAGCTAGGAGAGCGCAGCATCTGAAGCCAAAACACTATCTTGCAAGTCAATACACACGCGCAAATGACGCTTGGTACGAACAAACAGAACATACCACGGGGAAGATGGCTTGGTCTCAAAGTGGATCGATCAACATACCTGGGTTGGTGCATAACCAAGCGTTACCAGACTCTTTAGAACACCATCCTACGTCGCGCCCTCGATTGCTCATCATTATGGTCGGGCTGCCGGCCAGAGGCAAGAGCTATATCGCCAAGAAGCTTGCTCGCTATCTCAACTGGTTACAATACTCGACCCGTATATTCAACGTCGAGACGCCGCTTAGCTCGGGCTCCTATCGTCTCGGGAAAAGGAGAGTCCAAGATTGACTCGACCGAAGGAGCAGGTCACCACAACGCAAGTCTTTTCGATCCTGAGTGCGAGGCCGCTCGACAATGGCGGGATCAGCTTGCCATATCCGCCTTAGACGAGCTTCTCGACTGGTTCGAAACTCCAAACGCTTCTGTTGGCATTTTTGACGCTACGAACAGCACGTCAAGGAGGCGCCGCGCTCTGCTTGACTGTGTCAAACGCCGGTCGCTGCTGGGCGTCGACGTTCTGTTTTTGGAGAGTATCTGCGAGGATCCTAATGTCGTGGAACGCAACATGCGCCTCAAGCTTTCGGGCCCTGACTACGCATCTCAGGTGCCGGAAGTAGCTTTGGAAGATTTAGAAGAGCGCATGCGGCACTATGCTGGTGCCTATGTTCCCGTGGGTGCAGAGGAAGTAGCGAACGGAATCCCATTCATCAGAGCGTTCGACACCGGACGGCAGATAACGATCAACAGAGTCGAGGGCTTCCTTTCTATGGTGGCCTTGGATTATCTACTGAGTTTCCACCTAGAGAGAAGGCGGATCTGGTTGACTTGTAACGGTCCGAGCTTCGATGATTTGGAAGGGAAGATTGGAAGACAGTCTGATCTGAGCCAAGAGGGGGTCCGCTTCTCTCGAGCGCTTGCAGACTTCATGTGTAAGCAGAAAGAAGGACAATGCAGGAAGTCATGGGGCTGGAGAACAGGGAACAACGATATGATCGGTACTAGCGAGGAAGGCGAAAGCAAAGGGACGTTGGACGACGATAAACTGGGAGTTTGGACCTCCATGATGAGCCAAAGTGTCCAAACAGCCCAGGGGTTTCCACCCAGCAGTATCATCAAGATGAAGATGTTGGAGGACATGGGGGCTGGCGACAGGGTCTTACTTTCGCAGAGATATCGACAAAACACCCCGAGTTAATAGCTGCCAGGGCAAGAGACGTAGTGACTTTCGATGGCCTGGCATCGGTGGAGAAGGATACGTTGACGTTATTGACAGACTTCAAACCGTCGTGCTCGAACTCGAGCGCAGCCGTCGCCACGTCTTAGTCATCTCTCATCGAGCGATCGTGCGCGTGTTGTTGACCTACTTCATGGGGCTGGACAAGTCTCAATTGACCGAGCTCAAGATCCCGCATGGCTCAATTTTCAGTATTGAGCCGGTACGTCGTCCACTGAGATTGCAGATCTTGCCGTCACTGACTGATCGCCAGGGAGCGTATTCCGCCAGAGTTCGTATGCATCGTTTTGAGCCACAGACTGGTCGATTCTCTGCCGCTGTCGATTTCGAAGTATAACACATGTAGAAGACTTGGAAGCACACGCCGTCTGGAAAGAGCAGTCATCGTATAGAGCTGCGGGGAACATGGGATACTCGAAGTGGCAGGAAGCAGGCGCATAGTGTAAGAATACGACTATATCAAGGCTTGGCGACGTGGCGCGTGAATTGCGCGACCTCTGCCAGTCGTGAATCCCATGCATGCTCAAGGCAGCAGGATACACAGCTGCATATCTCCAACACGAACGCAGATCGTAGCCGAAGGGCGGCAGGCTCTACGATGCAGGCAACACAGGGGAGTTGGGTCTGTCGATTCCTTTTCGAAATACTCCTGTACACAGATTAGAGTGTAGTGAAAATGCAGAATAAACGTTAATGAAGCGCGGAAAGCAGTGGGACGGTCAACGCCATAGCTGTTTCAGGCGTACTACTGGTGCAAAAGGCATCGGCAAAAGGGATCGGCAAAAGGGATCGGCAAAAGGGATCGGCAAAAGGCAAGAAGTGTGATAATTGATAAGATACGTGAACGAAAGCATCCGATCGCCAAACAGCATCGAGATGTGCTCGAGGTGGGATGACTTTACAAACCAGAAATCCCGGAGACGAGGAGTGAGCAGATGCCAAAGATTGCCCTAAGCAACGTGTTTGAAACAGCATTAGAGCAGTGTACATCTACCGCGGGGCGTTCTGCTCACGTCTACCGTTCGTGTTATGCACCAACTCATCGCAGACAGCCTCACCCACTTCTGTCGTGCTCGCATCGCCCGACATGTCTTTTGTTTTGTGCCTTTGTCCAACACATTTTCAATGGCCAACATCAGATTATCCGCGAGGACGTCCAAATCTCCACGACCGAGCCATCGTATCATCTCTGCGGCAGACCAAAGTGCACCAACGGGGTTAGCCACTCCCTTGCCTGCTATATCAGGTGCGGACCCGTGTATTGGCTCGAACAGGCTTGGGTATTGCCGCGTCGGATCGAGGCTGGAAGAAGGCGCAATACCGATGGAGCCCGCAAGTGCTGCTGCTAGATCAGACAAGATGTCCGCATGGACTGTGGTCGTTGTATCAGTATTTCAGTCTTGCGATGTAGCGGCCGACGACTTCTGCGAAGGTACAAGGAACTTACGATTCGTGGCGACGATCGTGTCCAGAGACTGCGGCTTGTTCACCATGCGCACTGTCATGGCATCGACCAGCATCTTGTCCGTTTCCACTTGTCCGTCATACTCCCTGGCGATCTCGCCGAAGATGGTATCCCAGAGGACCATTCCATACCTCTGCGCGTTACTTTTGTAACCAGATTGAGTCTCTTGCGCGGCCTACTCTTGGCGACTTCGAAGGCGAATCGCATAATTCTTTCGATGCCCGATCGGGTGAAGATGGAGACTTCGGTAGCGGTCGCGAGAGATGTATGCGCGTGCGTGATCCCTCCTTGGCCAGCGTATTCGCCTTCAGAGTTTTCTCGAACTATCACCCAATCCAGGTCCTCGGGCCTCGCTCGACAATACGTGAGCGGGCTTCGCATGCCTCTAAGGATCCTCGTTGGCCTTACGTTCACATACTGATTGAGTGCGGTCCGCAGCGGTAGGATCATGCCCCACAAGCTGACGTGGTCTGGAACAGTAGGCCAACCGACTGCGCCAAAGAGAATGGCGTCGTGGCCGCCGAGCTGCTACTTCCAGTCGTCGGGCATGTATTTGCCCGTTGCTTGGTAAGTCATGTATGACCAGTCAAATGCGGTGAAAGTGAATGAAATTGTGCCATCGATTCTTGCAAGTCCGTCGAGCACCCTGGTGACTTGGTCGTTGATCTCCACACCGATGCCGTCGCCTGGTATGCAAGCCACGTTGAAGTTCCGTTTCTGTGACATTCTGAATCAGTGGTGTTGTGTGAAGCGGTATCAAAAGTGAGTCCAACTTTGTGCGGTGCTGTCGATTTTGGCTAGAAGACCTGAAGGTTGACCCCGCAAAGACGAGACAGCGATCGCGGTGGGATGCACCGTAACTGCTATTCGTGCGTCACACAGAGATGGCCAACGGAACAACCATTGCACCTGTCTCCGTTAACATGCATCCAGGAACCGTTGTGCGCTGCCGCACGCAGACCACTAATCGGAACGCCGTCTCCGGAGCGGGTCAACTCGCCCCACACTATGAGTGCTGCATGGAACTACACTTCCGAAGCACCATCACTTGTAAAACCACAGTCATTGACATAAAACGTCGCCACCTCTGCAAGGCCATACGCTAAGACACATGTCTAATCAATAACAAAATGGGTGCCTTCGAAACTTCAGACGCAATTAGTGGCCACGGAGCCAAGGTTGGCGCAGCGACGGCTGTGAAGAACATCAAGACGACCAACGGATCACGACTCCCGCCGGCTCCTCAAGACTTCAGCGACGACGACTTTGCGGTCCTGAGTCTGCGCAATTTTCTCTTCGACATCTGCAACCAGAATGGAGGGGGGCATGGAGGTTCGGCCCTTGGCATGGCGGCCATTGGCGTTGCGTTGTACAAGTACGTCATGAGGTACAACCCTGGCAATTCAGAGTGGTTCGACCGGGATCGATTCGTGCTATCAAATGGTAAGTGATGCCATATCGCTCACTGATGCCCGGGCAAAGACGTCTGCTAACTTCCGTAAGGCCATGCGGCTATGTTCCTGTATGCCCTCAACCATCTCGTCGGGTTTGAGAACTGGAGCATGGATGAGATCAAAGGTTATGGAAGCGCAAAGTTGAACGGCTACACGACGCTATGCCATGCCCACCCAGAGAATGAGATTCCTGGCGTGGAAGTCACCACCGGTCCATTGGGACAGGGGATTGCGAACGCTGTCGGTCTCGCCATCGGTTCGAAGAATCTGGCGGCGAGGTTCAACAAGCCTGGCTATGATGTGATACAGTCACGCATATACTGCACCACGGGCGATGGCTGTCTGATGGAGGGTGTTGCCCTTGAGGCAATCACCCTCGCCGGCCATCTCCAGCTGGACAACCTTGTTCTACTTTACGACAACAATCAAGTGACATGCGATGGGCCCCTGGATTGGATCAACACAGAGGACATCAACACCAAAATGCGATCGTGCGGCTGGGCAGTCCTCGATATCGACGAAGGCAACTACGACGTTCAAGCTGTTGTCGCCGCGCTTCTTCACGCGCGCAACATCCGTGGAAAGCCAGTCTTCATCAACATTCGCACCGTCATCGGCGTGGGTACCCAAGTGGCCGGCACAGCCAAAGCTCACCACGGGCCCATTGACGAAGAGAGTGTCACCAAGTCGAAGAAAGCGGCTGGTCTCGACCCCGCCAAAACCCACGAAATACCGGCGCGGGCTTTGGAGTACTTCCGAGAATGCAAGTCTCGAGGGCAAGACCTGGATGCGAAATGGAATGCTCTGATCGCCAAATACGGCCGGGAATATCCCGAACTGGCCGCAAGCCTTCAAGAATGCCGTGTAGGGGGTCCGGGCGATGAGGCTTTCCGGGCGCTGGACTCAATCGACACTTCGACGATGAAAACACTCGCAACCAGAGAGTCTAATGGCCTCATCATGGAAAAGCTCTGGCCCGTCTGCCGCGCCCTCTGCGGTGGAGGGGCTGACCTGGTCAATTCCAACAAGGTCTACTACAGCGACACAGATGTGTTCTTACCCAACCACTACGCAGGCCGCTACATCCGCTACGGAATCCGTGAGCATGCAATGGCGAGTATCTCGAACGGTCTAGCAGCTTACAACCCTGGCACTTTCATACCCATCACCGCTACATTCTTCATGTTCTATCTCTATGTAAGTTGCTGAAACTCCCGACCCGTCATGAATCTTCGCCCGGTGCACTCCCCTAGCCTCGCTAGCCCTTCTCTTTCGGTTCGAATGCTAACGATCAGTAGGCCGCTCCAGGTGTTCGCATGGGTGCTTTGAGCCACCTCCAAGCGCTGCATTTCGCTACCCACGACTCTTTCGCGGAAGGACAGAACGGACCGACTCACCAGCCTGTCGAGGTAGACTCCCTTTACCGAGCCACCATGCCAAACCTGACTTACTTCAGGCCTTGCGACGCTGAAGAAACTGTTGGGGCTTGGATATACGCTCTCGGAGCTCGATCACGCCCGACGATCGTCTCGCTTGGTCGGGATCCCGTCGGAAACGTGCCAAATACAGACAGAAATAAGTCTCTCAAGGGTGCTTACGTGGTCAAGGAAGATGCCGCTGCCAAACTGACGCTGGTGAGCTGTGGCACATGCTTGCACAGAGTTTACGCGGCCTCGGAGACTTTGAGTAAGTCGGGTGTTGCGACGCGGGTCGTCAGCTGTCCAAGCTTCGACCTGTTCGACCAGCAAGATGAAGACTACAGACAGTCCGTCTTCCCGATCGACGGCGCTCCAATCGTCAGTGTGGAAGAGTACGTGGCAACAACGTGGGCGCGCTATGTCACCGCCAGCATCAGTATGACGACTTTTGGTTATTCTGCTTCTGGTCCGGGCAACTACACCCGGTTCGGAATGGACGCTGAGAGTATCGTGAGCAAAGTCAACGGCTATCTGCAGTATCTTGACGGAAGGAACGCTAGGAGTGTCGGATGGAAGCAGCTATGATAGAACTACAACATTTATATTGCCGCCTCAACGTACACCAAACAATCTATTTGGGCTCCAGGACCGACGAATCATTTAACTCAGACATGTGTGAAAGCAGAGTAGGAATGCTGCCCAGAGAAGTTTCTCACTATAGCTTCTGACGCAGTCTCGCAAGGTTTGATGCGAATGAGGGCTATGGAGATAAGCTCACGATTTAAGTAAGGTATATCTGCTCTTCTACTGCTCTAGCCCATCAGTCTCGCAAAACCAGCAACCCTTCTGTATTGAGTATTCTACACAGCTGAATCGTATGGACAACTAAGGACTAGCCATCATTATATCATACTCCTAGCAAGGTTGGAATACGACTCGCCTGGATGCCTGGTTGTATGTACATTGCTTAGTAAAAGTCGGATTCAGTACGGTGGAGAGCCTTGCTGGATCCAGGGTGATCGTCAAACAAATAAACAAGATTTTGACGAATGCCTGTTTGTTTGCCCAATTTTGGGCTTCTTGTTCGTTTGTTTGAGAAATGACATGGATCTGTTTGTCTGTTTGCATTGTTCGCCAAGACATTTCAGTCTTGGCATTAATGTGGTCTACACGAAGTCCATTGCTCTAATGACCAGCACCAGAACATCTCACACGATACCCTCGTCGTACCAACTGCGTAATAATTGTTGTGCTTCGGCAAGTTCATAAAGTGTCCGTGGTCTGTCATTGTCGATCGAGTTGCCAGCGATCGAGAACGTTCTCTCATTCGCTGCAGCGCTTGCAGGAATTGCAAAAAACTCGAACGCGAGATGTCTGAGAAGCGGGAATCTCGTGTGGTTCTGACGCCACCATTCGAGCGGAGATGGCGAACAGAGTCCCAACGTCCGCTCCTCCCGCTTGTAGAGCTGCAGGTCATCCATCGAGTCGACTTCTTGCGGCAGGGTATTGTACTCATCGAAGCTGGACTCAGACTTGACTGTCGGCTCAACCGGGCTCAGATAGACGGCTTTATGCGCATCGTGTGGCCACCTTGCCTTCGCGAGGGCGTACGCCTCGTCGATTGCGTCTCTGGCAGCATCAATCCATGCCGGCCGGCATCCCCAGTGCCTCTCGAACCAAGCCATCTTCAAATGAGGATGAAGGAATATCGCCGTCCTGTAAGCGAAGGTGTCGTCCGACAGACCGTAATACTTGTCGAGCTTCTTCCATCCCAAGTTGACAGATGTGCCGTCACACCAAGGAAGTCCAAGCCATTATTCGCAGTCCAATTGTCGAACGATATCGTTATGCTGCTCGCTGCTTCCATCAACGATCTCTCGATTGTACTTTTGGCAGATGACGCTGCTTGCATGATCCATCCTCGAACTGTGTTGAGACTAGTAGGGACCAAGTTCTCTATGCGAGGGTTCTGGAACGTCAGCAAGAAAAGGTGCGAATGCGAGCTTGCTTGACGTAATGACTGGTTCGTCGTCACTGCCCAGCGCACGAAAGCATTGATCCAGCCTTTCTCGTTGAAAGTCGAGTTGTCGGCCGTGTGTTGACGATCAACATACTCCAGCATGGAACCGGCTCGACGTTTCTGGCCCCGATTTGTAGGCCGACCCTTGAGGTCAAAGCCGTGGCGCTCCATGTGACGCTGCGCCAACGTGGTGGAAACAGCGGGAAGGATGTAATCCTTGGAAGGGTGGTGGACAGAGTCGCCGTGGCATGTTGTACATAGCCAGACTAGAC
>NOXB01000027.1:0-98651 GCA_002901145.1 Cladosporium cladosporioides
AGATAAGACGCGGACAATGAATACAGAACGAAGATTGGAAGAAGCGTTCTGGGACAGGTGGATTTCCGGCACCGTGGATAGACGTTACCAGGAGCGCGAGACTTCAGCTGACACACGGAGGGAGCCTCGGATGATCGAAAGTGACTTAGCATACGCAGTGCATGTGCGGCCCTCGAGCTCCTATTGAGGTGTTCTGAGCACCTCATGCTTGGAAGTTTCGAGAACCTCACACTAAGTCCCAGTACATGATACACATATGCAGCCAACTTCAGAGAGAGCGTTGAAAGACAAGTCAACGCCGACATGGCGCGGGGTCCTGTCGGCTTCCGGATCTGGACCGTGTAGCTGACTCCTTTCGCGCATTCCCACGCCACTGCCGATATCACGCCACATCGCCACACACGGCGACCACACTGATGTTCAAGGGATGCCTGCTCACTGAAAATCAGGTGTTATTCTCTCTCTGATCGGTATACTGAGGAGAGATCACATATCTGCATCGGTCTGGTTGATAACATTTGGAGTCCCGTGACTGCGTCCATGTTGGCCGAATCGTAGAAGGCTCCCTGACACTGTGCAAGGTAATCGAATCTGTAGAATCGCTTAGTGCACTCCATTGGGGAATGCTCTATACCGTCCTGGGCCTATCGTGGTCCAGAAGCACGTAGGGCTGAAACGCGCCTATCTTTAACGTGAAATGCGGGTTGTGTTAATCGAATCTGAATATAGGTCAGAAGCCAGTAAAAACGCGATATTAAACAAAAGGTGTATGACCAGTGAGCAAATATCAGATTTTAAGTGTGATCGCATCACAGTTGTGAAGCTCCTATCCAGGCACGATTTTGGTGGTCGCACTCCCGCAGTTCCTCATCAAAGCCAGGGTTTTCGGTACGTCTAATGATGAGGCAAAGCGGCAGCTCTTAGGAGAATCTGTTTGTTGTTGGCTTCGTCTAGAATCACACGTCTGCCGGAATGAACTGGGGCTGCTTGCGCCGACACTTTGGGCCATCTGACGACTTCGAATACACCACCCGGCTTCTTCTCCGTTGCCTGGTCGTAGAAAGTGCCTAGCTCTATTGCAGTGTTTTATACTATCTTAGCTATTACTGGCGGACTTCTCTCCCGGTTGTGTGAACATTCTGATACCCGCCATCCAGTTGGAAGTCTTCATAAAGCTTGCAGGTCGAGGTGCGCGTTTACCATGTCACGTGCATGCTCGCGTTAGCAAAGACGCGTGACCAACGCGGAGCGCGGAGACTTAGCGGGTCGCTGTCGAAACTAAAGATGGTGAACCCTACATAGCACTCTAACTTGATTCCCTGTTCCTAACCGGAACGGCATTTAGTGCATGGTGCGGATCCATAGGTTAGGCTATGGTTGTTGCACTCGAATTTCTGGTCGCCCATGCTGCTGTACCGCACGCCATCCAAAGTGCCACAACGCATGCAGGCTCCCGTAGTTGTGACTTGACCAGTCCCCTTACAAGTTTCGCATGACTTTTGTGGCATTTCTGTTCTTAGCAATCAGTAATAGCGTCATCAAAGTAGAGGCAACCTACTGTACTTTTGGAAGGCCAGGTGACTATTTCCGTTAGGAGCTGTGGATTTTTTTGCAAGAAGATGTCGATTGCTGTCGTGATAGTAAATTGGAAAGGAAAGGGCAACGAAAGTCATTGTAGGACCAAACTCCATTTTATGTTCACCCGGCCATAGGCAGATGAGGTTTTGGACATCTGATCAATAATAAGGAGCTCTCATGCACTCGTTGGACCCTCGCAGAAACATTCGCTAGAATTGAAGGTAGCGACTACGTGGTTCGACTTGGTTGGGTGCCCCAATATGCTGGGTGGCGTCCGACTGACGGATCGAGCATGCACTTCAGGCTCCACACACACTATCGATACCTACTGTTGGATAGCCGTGTTTCACTTCGTTCACGACTGTTGCGCACGCGTCTCGCGTCACTGCAGTGATGACAATGCTGCGAGCTGCGATTTGTCATATGATATCAACGCGAAAGCGAAGGCACACGACAAAAAGGAAATACACAGCAATAGAAGGCGAAGCGAGTTGTTCATGATAGCAGGCGCAAGGCTGTACGATGTGATATCAGTAGGTGACGCAGCCTAGATCTGCTGGCACATGCATGTTGGGCCTTAGGCGCGTCTGCAACATGCATGTGATCGGTATGCATATGAATGGTCGCTATCAGCCACCACAGTACGGCCGTGGGAAGTTCTCAACAGATTAGGATGCTGCCTCACATGAGGGGCTTGGGCCTAGCCAGTGTTATCATGTTACTGCGTGTTATCCTTACATGAGACCTGCACCATCCAGCACCGGTCACTCTTATCCTAGAGAAAACATACGTGAGCCTATGTGGCTACCGCCGAAAGATGTCAACGGAGTAGTTCCAGACGTGTGGGAAGTTCTGCTTTCCGCTGCGCAGACCCTATGGCATCTTTTCGATGCACGGTGGGGCGGCAGCTTTCCTACTATGTAGGGTGCAGCGGCTGTTGGAGCTGCATACGACTCTATCTATTACACCTGTGTCGGCCCATTGCAGGCGAGGCTGTTGTGCCATCGACAACTTGGTACGAGACAATGGATGCGATCTTCGTTCATTGTCGATTGAAGTGGAGAGCCATGCCGCAAATCAACCTCCTCTGGCCTTTCGGCTGATGCAAGAGTCGCTTCACCGGTTATCCTTGGCCATAGGATATGCCATAGCGCCATTGAGGCAATCTTGCAGACCGGCGATCCGACAAGAAGGTCATGCAAGCTGTCCAATGAGGACTCATCTACGAAGCTCTCACAATGCTATCACATGCAGTAGCTTGTAACATATGCAGGACTGTGGAGGCTTGCTGCGTCCTCGGGCCAGAATGTCTGTGCGACGTTACATCATGTGCAAAGGATCACAGCTTTTGCTGCCATGGCTTATGATTAGCGAAGTGAGTTTGATTCTCTCACTAGGGCTTTGGCACGAAGCCCGTAGCTGCTGTGAAACTGGGAGTATTATATTGCAGGTGTCTTTTGTGAATATGTCCTCTTTAGATGTGTGTGTCCTTTTGCGAGCCCACTCACTTTATTAGCATAAAACACGCCGGTGCGATAAATTGTGATCAGACTTTCGCGGAGTACGTGAGACTGAGGGCGGCGACCACAAAGACAGCAGAACTGTCTGACGTTGGAGCATTGTTGTATGAGTATGATGCACTAGGTGATGTTATACAGTATGTTGGATCTTGCTGGACACCATATATTCCTCTTACGCGAGCAGTCCAATAATTGATTCACTGAATGCACGCATGAACAAATTGAGAAGACCCGCCGCTTGTGGATAACGGACCCCGTAGTCTGCTTGTATAATTTGGCAAACATACCCTGTTTGCTTACGTTACGGATAATTGGATGTACATACACTCTGTCCAAGAACTGAGAAATCATCACGACATTAGAACAACCTGGAGGCGATATTGAACTCAGTCAGCCAATAGTGTGAATCCTGCTTCCACATCGTGAGAACCTGGCCAGTCTGCTTGCTAGTAGATTAGGGTTAAGGTTATGTTAAACACTTCACGGCTCACTGGAGAACACTTGGAGAACACGCGTAGTTTCTTAATGCCCGAATGCGTGCCCTATGGGCAACAGATGCTCTCTCGTATGCCTCTTCGTCGCTATCGCCACAATACTTGTCTTTAAACCGACATTCTTCGGACGCTGATGACAACCTAGCTCGATGGCTTTTTTGGGCGACCCATGTCATGGAGCCTTGCAGATAGACAGACCGATCATACTACATATAGTACAACAGTTACCAAGATCGTCCCGCATGCATCTCCTAGACACTGACGGAGTACAAGGCTGGAAGTTGCATGTTCCACATACATCAGCCTAGTCGAAGTAATCAAGTTTGTCTAAATAGTCTCTCTAAAAATGGTTGGCCCTTGCTTCAACTTTGCTGCGTTCGCGCCTTGAATGGGTGTAAAAATAATGTGCCTGTATTGCTTTGAGCTTGTTGAGTATTGGCATATGAATTTCGGCATGTAAGCATAGGATAGGGAACTCAATTTCTAGAGACAGCTCGTTCAGTCACAGTAGATAGCGTTATTGGTTCAAACAAACAAGCAAACGAATAGTTGAGGGTAGCATACTACTGGGAATTATGTGTAATTCAGATTCGTCAGAGCAGCCAGAGTAGCCAGACGAGTATCATTTGCGAACAACCTGAACCTCTACTGTATCCTCGAACTCCTCGTCCGTATCAGAATTTTCTTCGCAACCTGGAGAGCAACAGTTTCCGCAGAAAGCCGTGCTTCCTTCTCTTTCTGTGCTGACGAGGGAGATGGACAATGCTAGCGATGCAGCAGTTGTGCGCAGGTTTTGTTCTATACAGAGCATCTGCTGGATCCATCGCAGTGCTGTATTGTCAGATTCGCTTCCCACTGTCTTCAGCTTTGTTATGAGTTGTGGAAAGGCATCGGGATTGTTACGGACGAATGCTTGCCGAGACCCGTGCTGCTTGAGGTACTCATCAATATATTTGATTTCCTTGCCCTTTAAGACAACAATCATTTCGAGGAAGACCACACCCAGACTCCAGATGTCTGATGATGTGTTCCTAGGCTGCTCCATTGCGACCTTTGGCGCACAATATTTTCTCGTTCTTCCATTGACCATGCCCAAGGTAGTGCTGCCGTTTGCATCTGTAAAGTCAGAAAAGGCCGAAATCGGTGAACAGACCCGTCCAGGATTCACCAGAATGTTTGTTGGCTTGATGTCTTTGTGCCGAATTTCCATCTGGTGAAGGAACTCGAGCGCCGTCGCAAGACAGCCGAAAAATGTTCGTAGCTCGGGATGTTTGGGCTCACTGGCGCCTGTAAGGTACACGGATAAGTCCATCTCGGCAACTGGTACCACGATCAGACCTATGTACTCGGGATCGGTATAGCTCCCAACGAGCTCAACCACATGTCTTTCCCACTACTGAAGTTGTAGTGTTGCCCGCTCTCACAGTCCTTTGGGTTCACCGAAGCGCTTAAGGCCAGATCCTGGGTTGCGATAAATGCCGTTCGCGAGTCTGGAGGCAGACACTGCGGCACTCCCCTCTGTCCAATTGGAAGAGAGAAGATCGCAGAAACCGAGATTGATGGAGTTACCGAGGTGGTCTAAGCCACCTATCGTTTTAGGTACGATATACGTCCTTGGAACGTTGGCCCAGCGCGGATTTATGTGTCTCAGTAACGATGAGATACAAAGATCTTAGGGTTACTGTATGGGTTCAATCTCGGAATTCCCGAACCGAAAAAGTGGCTTAAACGGTCATTCGCAGTTTTGTTGTCATGTCACAAGGGGAACGTGTTGTGAGAGCAATAGTTGCTTCTTGCAGTGCACGTCGGGCGCACAACGTGTCCTCGTGCCCTTTGTCCAGCAGTTCCCCTGCATCTGCACCACTTGACGCAGCACCTTCTCTGCTTCTTCATACTTCTCTTGGCGGTGGAGTACGATTCCCAACCGGTACTTGCTTGTGAGTGTGTCCTCATGCTCTTCACCTAGAGCTCTCTCGCGTTCCCGTACATCGTCTACGATGTGGGGATTACGATGGAACTTTGTTATGCGACGAGTCCAATACTGAAACGTCCCAACATGCGGACAAAGTCTACCCTTGGGATGACCTTTATCAAGTCAAACGAATGCAGCCTAGAAGCCGTAGCATTACCCTCCCGCCAATAGGCGATCTCGTCTCCATGCAAAGAAACAATACTGAGCATCAAGCGCCACATATGCTATCACAAACGCCAGATCATGTTAACTGGCATCACCAAGAGTATAGCATGCTGTCGCAGATGTTTGCTCTGCCTTTTGTACCATCTTCAGAGTTCAGCCGTTCCGAGGACTAAGATGACCGCCATAGTGCCCCGGGCTGAGCTCACCGCGCTCGCAACTGGTAACTTTGCGATCAAGTTCCCACAGCCTGAGCCACGTTCCCAAATGTAGAAGCTCCTAAATCTGCAATGGGGACTAAGAGATGTTAATCTTTAATAGAGTTCCCAAATTATTAGACCCTTCTAACTACGAATAGGCGGAGTTGTAAGAGAAATGCTCGGCCATCTATAGGACACGCACTGATAGGCAAAATCGCTTGTCGATGCTCTTCGAAGAGGAACAGTAAGGCGGCGGTATGCTTATTTGACCGGCGAGAGAGGAGCACTTTATCGCTACTACATAAGGATTTTAGTAGTATTATAATATACATCTGCAGTTGCTGAAATACGGCACGTTTCGAATTTACAGCTACGACTTCAAAAGTGCATGTTTAGGGAATGCGATACGTTCCATAAGTGCAACATGCGGCAATTCGGGCGATTCGCGGGGATGCGACGCGTTCCGGGGACGCATAACTGCGTAGCGCAATTTGCAGGTTCTGAGAATGGCGTAGGAAGCTCCATCCCTTCTGATTCTCGGTTGGGTCGTCAACTACGCGAAGAATCCAGAACCGAACGTCTAGGTCTCCGCGCCTTTCCTGAGGGTGGAGAAGCGGAAGCTTCTCGAGCTGAGCCTGTACTTTCTCTAGCTGATCGCGAACAAATTCCTGCAGCACATTCATATCTGGATGACGTACACCTTTATAGGAGACTGAGAGGCCATCACCTGACTATGGCGATCGCACTCCGTTGATCAAGAATCGCACTCGTGTTTCGTCAAGAAGATTGGCAGGCTGTATGCTTGGAATATCTCTTGCACCTACTACAGCTTTCTGGATCACCAACATCTGTGCTATCTTCATGAAGCCAGATAGAGTAGGTATGAAGTGGTAAGCCTCCCTGAGGGTTCCTTTTATAGGATCAACAGCGATGGCTGCTAGAAATCCTACAACGGCACTCTCGAAGAGGTCACCTTTTAAGTCGTGATCTAGCAAAGAGACATAGAGCTCGAGGCACTCTTTATCCAAAGCGTCACACAAGTCTTCTATAGCAGATGTAGCTTCCGCTCCGAATGTTCTATCGCGTGAGGACAGTTGAGCCAACTTTTCGCCTTCAGCAATGACCTTGTACAGATTCACTGTTTGTCTGCTCGTAAGCTAATAGCGTAGCAAAACTTTCTGGTCTGGCTGTGCTGTTCGACAAACAAAACAAAGAAGTGCCTTCCAGATCCTGGTATAATGGCGCCAGCTTCACCAATAGCGGGCGGTCAACAGCAGTCGGTCGCGGTAGAAAGCTGTTAATCCGGACTTGATCAAAAACGTTAATGCTGTCGTTGCAGACAGATTGGTATGCATCCTCAATCACACGTTCGAGGCTGTCACATATAGAAAGCAGTACTAGCTTAGTAGCTATATCTGGCTATCTTATTATCGCAGCGATGTTTAGCAAGTAGTGACTATGTAGATATAAAAGCTATCGAGTTAGTTATAGCTAAGGAGAAGTCTCCTCTTTACTTGCTTCCTTACTTGCTATATTGCCTTGCTTTTCCTAATCTTGCTCGATAGTAGCAAGGTCCTATAAATACTAAAGCAGCTATCGAATCTGGAATTGCGACTCGCCAGCTAGCATCACTGCCCTCGGCTCGCCGCGGCGAGAGCACCGTAAAGTAACTTATATAATGTCCTATATGAAAAAAGCGCTAGCAACAAATAGGTTTCTATATATCCGCTTGCTTCTAAGAAGAAATATAAAGCGACGCTGCTACCCTAGACCCGCCCCTTCTCTTAGTCGTAGTTTAGTTGTGTACTGCTTGCTAATGCTTCCTTAGACTATCTATCGAACAGCAGATAAAGGAATGTATCTTAGGCTCTAGTTAATATTGCTTTCCGTCTTAGAATAGATATAGACCTATACCGGCTAATCGACAGCCTTTAGTATTTCGAATTGTTCGTGCGAGAGAGACTCTCCTTATTAGGCCTACAATTCGTCGTAGATAAGCGCCCTCTCCGATTTTGGTAATCTGCTATGCTTTTCTTTAAGGTAAGTATAAGTATTATCTGGCTAAACGTAATAGTAGCAGATCTTATAGAGTACGATATAATACTTTAGCAGGCATATGAAGCAATCGAAAGTGCTAGTTATCTCGTAGGAAGTTATATCAAGATACTAGTCAAAATCGGTAGAAATAGACTGTAGTAAGATGTGGAAAAGACTTAAGGTGAAGATAGAGGGATTATAGAGCCCCTTCTACTTAGTACCTACATCTTCTATATACATAAACAGCGTATACTTTACGCACTGCTTACGCGCCTTTAATATATCTATTATAGCCTCTATATAAACACTATAACCTAAGGAGGACTAGAAAGTAGGCGCGTAGTGAGTAGGAATAACGAATAGCGCCGCTTAGGAGGCTAGAGTAGAGGAGAGAACTTTAAAATATAGAGATATAGTAGTAGATACGCATAAAAAGGAGACAGATCGTAGGCGTATTTAAAGAGATGAAAAGTCGACGGGGAGAACTAGTATAAGCGTTTATAACGTATTTTAAGTAGGGAAGAGCATAAAGTGGAGTCGAGTCGTTTGAAGAGTCGAGATCTTTGGTTACTACTTAGCCTTCGCCTCTATCGGGTTTGCGTCCCTTCACTCCCGTACCCACTGTCTTCGAACTCACACGGGCTGCGACCCGCGCTGAACTCATTGCACCCGCCTGCTATTGGCTGCGTTAATCGTTCGGCTTGCTGCACGATCATGAAATGGGCTATCTTGATTACCGCCGACAGAATCGATGGATACGTATCAGCACCTCGGAACCCTCGACTGCTCGGGTTGACACCCAACGCTGCTAACCCGCAAACCAAAGTCATGTCGTACTCGCGCTTGTGAATCGTCTGGTTCAATAACTCGATGCAAAACGACAAACACGCCTGCTGCATCTCCGTTATTGTTGGGTCTCCCTCCTCGCCTTCTGCTTCGCTATCGGTGTCCGTACTGTCGCTATCGGTGTCACTCGCTTCGTCTGCCTCTTTCACTGTCGATCTTGCTACTACCATCATTCGTTCAAACGCCCGGTCCTGCCTGCGATTGAACTTGTACAGCGGGCTCTTCCACGAATGGGCTCGTCTCCTGCGTACGAAAAACGTTACGATCTGCTGCCAATATCGACCTTGCCTTCTGATCTCGTCCCGGTTTTGGTATGGTTCTAACGGGCGATAAACGTTCTGGTGCGCTTCCGTACGGATCGCCTCGAACCGTAACATGACTCCGCTGCGGGATACCGCGTCCTGGCTGGCCGACGCCAACTCGCCTGTCGCCTTCCAGATCGCTGCTGCTGCTCGCTCGTTGTCGTTCGCTTCGTTCTCGCCTTCGGCTATCTCTTCGTCGACGGTGGGTTCTCTTAAACACGTAAAACGTCTTTACGGTCGCAACCCTCTAAGTACAGAATCCACCCTGTCCGTCTCAACCACGGATTTACCTCATCCGTCTCGCCTGGCCGTATCGTATCGTCTGATCGGATTGTCGTAATGCTGCGATGCCTGCTCCCACGCCTGCGACCAAATCTCTTCATCCTTGTCTTGTCTGATGCTTCCTTCCCTTTGTCCTTCGCCGGATCGTACCTCGAAATACTGCGAATGCTCTTTTTGTACAAAAAATCTCTGGCATCGAACTGCACGACAATGCTCTGAAATCCGGCGTTCGACATCTTCGTTTTTCAGCATGCCTGACCCGCCTCGGTTTTGATCGGCGGAAAAGCCGTGTATCTTACGCCAATACGCTTTCATTGTGTTCATACCCTGGCAGACGTACGGACACTCTCCGTCGTCTAATCCACATTTGATCCCATCGTCAAATAACGCTAACTCATCGATGGGACGGTCGACGAATGGTGGTACCCGAACTCACCGGGATATTGCGCAACACCTACCCGTCCCTGTATCTCTTCCCACTCTGTTTCGGCTTGCTTTCTAGCTGACTTGTGTTGCTTGTTTGTCAGATGGCCAACTACCTGGCTGGGCCAAACCGCGTATCGACATTATTTACACACCACAACTTGCCACACGCTCGAATGATAGAAATGATTGCTTGACATTGCTGCTTTGGGTCGACTCGTGCGTTTTCTATGATTGTATATCTCTCGTTCGGTCGGGGATGGCTGCCACTTATCATACTACACCTCTTCGCACGTCTTCTGCTGCTGTGTTCCTAATGTGGTGTTGTGCATGATCTCTAACGTGGCTTTCGTCCCTCGTATCTCGCCAATTCCGTGGTACGCACCCTATTGGTCACTCGGCAAATTCTGGCACTTTACGATTGATACCCACCTGAATGCCGACGACGATAACTCGACCATACACGACTGTGTAGCAAGATGACACATACAAAAGTTGTTTAGTTGTGTGTGTTGTGTGTCATGTTGAAATTTGGGCGCATTCTGTACTACTATATGTGAATCGAATGCGCCTGAATCGAATAGGCCCTCGGCTGGCGTAACCCTAACGGAAATTTGTATGGGGGCTGAATCGAATGCGTACGCGCTCGATTTGACATCTTTGGATTGACGGAGGGTGGATTATTCGTGGATAGGTCTGCAGACCTAGGTCATACGCCGATAACCTGGAAAACTGCTAGTATTGTAACTCTCCGCAAGCCAGGGAAGGCAGACTACACAGCTCCAAAGGCGTTTCGGCCGATCTCACTACTTCCGACGATAAGCAAAGGCCTAGAGGCAGTAGTAGCAGCGCGTCTCTCGTACATGGCTGAAGAGCACAGGCTCTTACCAGCAAATCACTTCGGAGCAAGACCTAGAAGGTCGGCGGAGCAAGCACTTAATGTCTTGGTCGAGCGAACCTATCAGGCGTGGAGATCTGGCAAGATCCTGACGTTGGTATCGTTCGATGTGAAAGGAGCCTTCAACGGGGTACATGCAGATGTGCTAGAGCGTCGTCTGGCTGCTAGGAGAGTTCCGGAACAGATGGTCCGATGGATCCGGGACTTCTGCTCGTGCAGGTATGCATCAGTGATAGTAGGGGGCTACGAGTCAGAGGCGAGGGAGATAGAGTATGCAGGGATCCCGCAGGGCTCGCCGCTGTCACCTCTCCTTTATATCTTCTACAATGCAGAGCTCGTAGAGAGGAGGATCGATAGTCGGGGCGGAGCCCTCGGTTTTGTCGACGACTTCAACGCATGGGTGGTAGGCCAAGACGAAGAACAGAACACAACAGTGGTCCAAGAAACGATTTTGCCACATGCAGAGCAATGGGCTAAGCAGAGCGGCGCCACCTTCGAAGCTGACAAGACCAGCTTTATCCACTTTACTAGGAGAGCTGCCGGAACAACGCCAGAGCTATTACTTTTGGAGGGAAAAGCATACTACCACAGGACAGCGTCAAGGTCCTGGGAGTCACTCTGGATCAGAAGCTAGCAATGGATGAGCACATATCACGTGTCGTGACGAAAGGCACCCAAGCATGCCTATCGCTCCAAGCAGTCAAAGGGGTAAGACCGGCTCAGATGAGGCAGCTATACCGAAGCTGTGTATTGCCTATAATCGATTACGCAGCATCGACGTGGTACGGGCCAGGGAGACATGGGGTAGTGAGGCTCGCCAATGCGCTCGACAACGTACAAAAGCTAGGTGCTCGAATGATTTTCGGGCATGGAAGGAGTAGCCCTACCAGTTCTCGAAGCCGAAGCGTGTCTCGAGACAACCGTAAGACGGTTACAGAGAAAGGTGGCAGCACATACAGTAAAGTCATATCGCTACCATGCAGCAACCCGGCGAGAAAAGCGATACCGAACACGTTGAACGTCAGCAGGTTTCTTTCGCCGCTGAGCGCGACCATTGCAGCACACAGGAGTAGGCTCAGACCAAAAGGGCTTGGAGTGCCGGCCAGCGATCCTGCCTGGATCCATGCGCCATGGATAGACCACAGCTATCGAGCAGCTATATGGGAAAGAGAGCGGGCGATCCAGGTGACTGAGAACATCGCGAGGGCGAGGGTCTTAGGCCTATACGTCGATGCATCGGTAGGAAAGCGACTGGCATCGATTGCAGTAGTCAAGAGGCTTGGGATATTCAAGAGGGTGGTCAGGAAAGATTCGATAGGTGGGCGTCCACATGCGGTGTGCTGAGTGCAGAGCTAGCTGCTATAGCAGCTGCTCTCGCGTACGCACAAGATCACCTCAAGCCGCAACAGCAGCTAGTGGTGTTCTCGGACAGCCAGCATGCGCTTCGTGCTATACAGGCAGGGAACTCTGCCAGGACAGGGCGAGCCCTACTGGCCAAGATCGCGCAAAGCACAACATCACTCTGTCGTGCAGGAATGGATCTAAGGTCACCAGGCCATTCGGGTATTATAGGCAACAAAGAAGCCGACGAGGCTGCTCGAACAGAGTCAAACCGAGAGGGTAAGCCAACGGCATCCATACTAGAGAGGGTGCGAGAGGTCCCAGGCGTTGTTCGCTTGATCAATGAGGATAGGAGTAAAGACTTGACTGCGCTCGACACTACGAGCATGCCGGGCCGATACACGTGGAAGATGGATCAGGCATTGCCAGGCAAACATACCCTGCAGCTCTACGGATCGCTTACGTCGGACCAGGCGTCGATTTAATTCAAGCTAGGACGGGGCACTGCAGGCTGAATCAAAACCTTGCCCGAGGAGGCATAGTAGACAGCGCAAGATGCGAGTGTGGGAACGACGAGGAAACTGTCAGACATGTTGTTCTGTCGTGTCCGCAATGGGCGGAGGCCCGTACGGCACTACGGGCAGCTGCAGGAGATAGGTGGGGAGACGTGCCTTACCTCTTAGGAGGGTGGGGTACGAGGAGGATGTGAGGACTGGGCAGCTACTCGACGGCCCAAAAGAAGAGTGGAAGCCGGATCTAGTAGTCGTTAAGGCGACATCCGGTTTCTAGAGAAGACTGGCAGGTTGTCATTCCAGCAGGAAGCGCTACCGACCAATTAAAGGGGTGGGACACTTTCTAAGATGATTTTTAGGCGTACAAATGGGTATATGTAAGGTCACTCGTTAGGGACGGCTCATACGGTCACCGTGAATAGCCGTACAGAATCAATCAATTAATCAATCTAAGGTAGAGCCAGTGCAGAGAAGATGCTCAGGCGGGTGCAGAGGTCGGTGGACAGGCGGTGGTCGTTGTATCCGGACGGTCGGCACGGCGGTGGCGGAGGCAGAAGCCAACTTGCCCAAGATAGGAGAACGACACGCGAAAAGCGCTGAAGATATGGGTCGGCCTGCACAGCATTCCCAGTACACACCCTCTTGCGCTGATGGTCAGACGTCCGACGTGCAAGAGGTACATGTCCCCTCTGCACAAGATCGCAGAGTTCGCTTGCGGAGCACCAATGGATGACCTGGAGGCTACCCAGCCCTACATCTCGGCCCCGTGGGACGCGCGACTCGACATAGCCAACAATGTGGAGGACGGTGAGCAGGCAGTCGGCTGCGCCTAAGGAGTTCAGGGTATCCGTGTCGCCACCAGCGCGTCCGCCAGAAACGGATTGGTTGGCACCGGCGGTGCCATTGATGGCATCGACTAGATACGCAACAACCTTGAGCGATGCGAGTACGACAGGACGGTAGGCACCAATGCGCAAAGCGATGCCTACACAGCCGCACTGGCTTCGATCGAGATGGGGCTTGGCTTGATCGTCAGCGCAGTGTACGACACTACACTGTCGGCGCATGTGGCAAGGCCAGGTTTGTGACGTAAATAGTGCAGTGCCCTTTAGGTGCTTAGCGCCGGGCGAGATAAATCCATCATTACTGCGGTCGCGTTTCTATTGGCTGCTTCTGCCCAATGACACGTCCTCATGCAGTAGAGACTGCGGCATAATGAGCAGCCAATGTGGCTGAAAAGTTTTAACAATCTTCAAGCCCAAGATTGTCGGGTAGGCGGAGGCGTGGTCCTGGCAGAAACGAGCTTTTTTGCGACCTCAGGTAGTGGCAGACTGCCAGCAACAGCCGGATTTGTAAGCGTTACATGTCACAGGCCGAGGCACTTTGCGAGTCCGGGAAAGACACAAGAATTGTCATCAACCGCCCCAACGCTTTGCTGTGAGTTGGTCTGAGATACACCGTGTCCAATTGCACACAAGTGCTCGGCGGCGAATTGTAGCAGCTGCTCTGATTTTGACCGCCAGAGAATGAACATAAAATGTAATGCTGGAAAGTAGTGTTTGGAGAATTGAACTCCGACATTGCACGTGACGACAATACAAGTATCTTGCGCATGCCAAAACGACAGTCGCAGACGAGATCCTAGGGCAAAGCAGAGTCGCGGGGGAGTAGACGACGCCGCGCACCGGGGGGAGACTGTAGGTAAGCAGACGACAAAGAACTTTGCGAGAACGAATAGGTAGTAAACATAGTACATGAGCCACCGTCTGCGAAAGCTGGCAGGCAAGTGGAGACGGTGGCTGGAGAGAGAAAAGGATGGCGCCGGGGCAGCTAGTCTGGTCTACATCTAGGTGTCAGGCTGCGCGAAGTGGGGCGGCCCGTAGTTTTAGTTACGGGACGCGTCGGCTGTTTGCCGAGCTCTCCTCCACCGGGCATAGCTGCTGGTAAAGGCGGCCGAAATTGTGTAGGACATAATCAATCAATCAATCAATCAATCAGTCGCAGACAAGACCTTGGTACTTGCACCATATGCCGGCCCACTTCAGAAACACGACTCTAGGATCAATTCGTACCATTGTATTGCTCACATGATATCGACCCCTGTATTGCCAAGAGGGGCGCTCTTGGCCTACCTAAGCGTGCGGCTGAGCTATATGCGCTTCACAACCTGATTATTGTGTTGAGAAGCACTTATCTCCCCGTGGACCGCAGGACGCTTTCGTCTACTCTGATATCTGTGGCACGGCCGCCATAACATCCATTCATGTCGACTCAGACTGACCTTGCACGAGATGCTCCCATGGAGGGTGAGCTAGTACCCATGCTGGACATTCACATCGAGCAAGGTTTCGACATACAACTATCTGCTCTACCGTTGCGTTCAGCAGCGTCAAGCTCCGCTCTCGATCGTGACATGGTGCCTCACGAAACGCGAATGGAAGACACTCCGCTCGACAGAGGACCTCAGGCAAGATCTGAAGGCCACATCGAACAGGACTCCAACCCTAGAGGCGACGATCAGCTGTTGAACAAAAGACCATCTCGTCGACGAAAGAGCCCACTCAAGGGTTGGAGGGCAGGAGTTGCCGCTGCCGCGGCCACGACTACTGCCGCTTTCTTGGTCAATACTACCCTGACTTTATGGGCTGTTCTGCACTTTGCATCAATGATGGAATAGGGGATGCTTACGAAGGGGACTGCGGCATCGTCGATGCGTGGTCAACAGGATTACACCTCCTCATCAATGGCCTCAGCTCCGCACTATTGAGTGCGTCCAACTATACCATGCAATGCCTTGCCGCACCGACAAGACGAGATTGCGATATTGCACATGCTCGAGGGAGTTGGCTTGACATTGGCGTTCCAAGTGTCCGAAATTTATTCCATATTCAATGGTCTTGTCGCATTGTCTGGACTCTCCTGGCTCTGTCTAGCATACCGATACATTTTCTATTCAATTCTGCTGTATTTAAAGAGTTGGATGACAACTCCAGGACTTACAACCGGGTGTTTGTCTCCCAGGAGTTCTTGGACACTGAAACATCGATTTTGCTGTATTTCCCAAGGACCATGGAACTCCACACGATCAGTGGAACGTGCCGACTCTCGAAGAATATGTCGACAAGATGTTAGCTTGGTATAACTTGCCGATTGCAGCACAGTTGCATGGTGCGTATCAGGCGAACGCTTCGTACTTCGACAGACTTGACGCCCAAGAGTGCTCCATGATGTATGGCAGTACTGGGAAGCTGACCCTCCTCTCGGGCCACTCGCATCTGCTTGTGGTTATGGATGTGACACCAGGTCGTGGTATTCTTGACGTCACGCACCCTAAATATGACTACAAGCTGTGGCCGAACTGGACGGATATTGGCCTTTCGCAACCCGATGCTGATGTCATGCCCTATTACTGGTAAGTGAGCTAGTCACCCATTCATGTCGCTCGCTGTCCTCGGCTCTGTGCCACTCTCGTCTGTACCAGTTCAGGCTACGCTCAATATTTGTGTCTCTTGAGCTCTGGATTAGCAGCTTGCTAATGCCAGCACAGGAAATGTGACGATTGCTACTTACGGGCCCAGAGCCCCGGGACGCTGTATGCCTACGATGAAACCCAGATGGAGGAGTACTGTCTCGCAAAGAAGAACAAGCCCAAATGTAAACTGCAATTCTCAGTACATATTTTAGTGGCTGTACTTGTTTGTAACAGCATCAAGAGCGCCTCATGCTCTGGACATTCTGGTACCGACGCCAAGAGACTTTCGTCACCTTTGGCGATGCCATAGCCAGTTGGTTAGACGAACCTGACCATTTGACCAGAGGTGACTGCCTTATGAGTAATGACTGCGCTGATCCAGAATTCCTGAAGTGGCGAGCGCAAGTCAATCAGGACCCAGAAGCTGACTCCAACGTCGCGCGCCTTGGTCACGGTGTGCGTCTGTGGACCTCTGCATTAGTATCAAGCGCTGGGTTACGACGATCACGACATGCGTGTCCGCTATAAGTGCCATTAGTGTGGTCCTTGGATCACTAAAAGTCAATCGTTTTGACGGCAGTCTCGGGAGAGCCATCGCTAGTGGTGGATTCGGCGCCGTGGATCCCAATCTCATCATAAAAGGAAGAGTTGGCGCTAGCGGTCTGATTGAAGCAGTCTTGGTTGTCAACACTCCACAGCTGATCTTGTCGTTCTGCTACATGCTCTATAATGCGCTGTTCACGTACATGCACATGGCCTACGAGTTCAGCGCGTTCGCTGTGCACCGCAAAACCCTCCGCGTCACTACAGCAAGAGGCAAACAGCGCAACACATATTGGCTACAACTTCCTTATGCGTACGGTATACCACTCGTCCTTGCCTCGGCTGTACTACACTGGCTAGTCTCACAATCGATATTCCTTGCTCGGATCGCATACGTCGTAGACGAAGTTGGATACGGCGGACTTCCTATACGGACGTTTTTTGCGCAGAGGACTTCGGACTTGGGCATCAGCATCGCACCTATGTTCGCTCTCATCGTCGTCGCTTCGCTCGTGCTGCTCGTGGTGATCGCGATGGGTTTCAGGAAGCTCAAGAGTGACATGCCAGTCGCAGCGAGTTGCTCGTTTGCTCTGGCGGCTGCGACGCACCGACCCGAGAACGACTTCGATGCCTCTGTGCTTCCAATTAAATGGGGCGAGGTACTGACGAATGGGAACGATGATCTGGGCCATTGTTGCTTCACGAGTCAGGACGTTACTATTATGGTGCCAGGAAAGAAGTACGCGTAGTCCAGCACCAGGAATACAGATCGGAATTACTCGACACACGTAATAGGACAATCCACACGCGGTCCGACTACTGCTGTCTATATAGGATAACGTAAACAGCGGCGCAAGGACGCGAGGACGGGCAAGTTGGTGGATGGCCCACGTGAAAGTTGGAAGCCGGATCTGAAGGTCGCCAGAGCTTACATCCGTTTTCTCTAAAAACTGGCAGACTGTCTCGTTCTTCGGACATGAGGGTCGAGTGAGGTGTTGGCTAATCTCTCGGGTCATGAGTGCTAAGGCGTTGGTCATTATAATGTTAGGCAGTGATTAGGGACGGCTCATACGGTCTCCGTGCATAGCCTGAATGAGAATCATCATCATCATCTTCATCATCGCTTACTAGGCCAAATTGAAATGGTGGCTATGTCACGGCAGTCGGGCCGTCAGGTGGAACGGAGATTCAACTCTTCGTCAGATCGGAACTTTGCACCTAGACCAATACATGAAAAGATTCTATCGCGAATAACGAGGTTAGCATTGGAGAGTGTATTCGAGAGTGTTTGCGGGAGGGTTTGCGGGAGTGTTTCCGAGAGGGTTTAGGGAGGGCTTTCGATAACCCTAACCCTATCAAAACAGTCTGTTTCCTCCAACAAAGACATCTTAAGCTGTTGCTACGCATCATTGTGACCGTTAACTCTCTTCTCCAGGCTGTCGCTCATGATGCAGCGCAGAGCGTACAGTAGCCGATCGCCGGCCATCACTTCGATCCAAAGTGGTCGACAAGCCAGCTATACTTGTTCTCCTTCAAATCACTCAATCAAGTCAAGAAGGCAAGCAAGTCATGGTGATTGCACAAGCAAGTTGGGCCAAAATCATTTGACTTGCTTCAATCAAGTGGGCTGACTGCCCTGCGCGACAGGCTGGATGAGCTCAGGATTAGAGTATGTTGCCAGCGCAAAGTGCTTGGGTCGCGACGCGCGCTTCGCTCAGAATTGTTCGCAAATTCAGCGCTAGTCTGTTTTGGCACAGGAATTGTTCGCAGCAAGCGCGCTGATCTATTCCCGGAAAGAATTGTTCACTCGACGTGGCTGAACAAGAGAATTACATTGTTTGCCAGGACGTGTAGAAGCACAATCACAATTATTACAAACGAAAACACTCTCGTACAAGGTTTCGGAAGCCTTTGAAATACATACAATCTTGTATTAGATAAGACAAATAGTATCTCGAGGTCTTAAAGTGTAGCCATTTCGGCCTCTAGACCTGATCAAAAGCGTTAATGCTGTCGTTGCAGACAGATTGGTATGCATCATCGATGACACGTTCGAGACTGTTGCATATAGAAAGCAGTATTTGCTCAGTGGCTGCATCTGGCTGTCTTGCTAATGCGGCGACGCCGAGCAAGCAGTGACCGTGTAGGTACGAAAGCTATCGGGTTAATTGCAGCCAAGGGAAAGTCTCCTTTTCACTTGTCTCCTTGCTTGCTATATCGCCTCGCTTTTGCTGATCTTGTTCAATAGTAGCAAGGTCTTGTAGCACTGAGGCAGCTATCGAGTTCGGCTTTGCAGCTCGCTGTTGATGGTCCCTGTCCTCGAGTCGCCCCTTTGGGAGCACTGTGAAGTAGCTAGTGTGGCGTCCTGTATAGAAAAAGCGCTGGCAGCAACAGGCTTCCATGCGCCCGCTTGTCTTGTAGAGATACTTGAAGTGACGCCGCTGCCCTGGACCCTCCCCTCCTTCCGGTCGCGCTCCACTTGTGTACTGCTCGCCAATGCTTCTTCAGACTTGTTATGGCGCTCAGGACGTCAGGCAGTCTTGCTTGACGAGCGACACTTCCCCACACTCCAGAGCGCGTCGCTCACTTACAGGTCACGTGATGACGAGCGACGCAGGCGACGCGAGGCGACGGTGTCGCTCTCGTCGCTCACCCGCATACTCACGAGTCTCCTTTGTATATAGGGAAGGAAGTTTACCATCGTTCATAGGAGCCTCGTGCTCAATCTAAGTAACACAATTGGAGTCACTGTTCATAACCGATCTTGATCAAGTGTGCTACTCATTGCTTCCTTATCTGAATCACTTGTCACCTCGCTTGCGCTCTGATCCCGAGTACACCCCATTACAAGACTGTCTATAGAGCGGCAGACAAACGTGCATCTATCCGGCTCCAATCTGCACAGCTTCCCGTCCTGGAATAAACGCAGACCCGACACAGGTCGATCGACAGCCGGTGGAACTTCGAAATGTTCGTGCGAGTGAGAACCCCTTGCCATGCCTGTTTCATCGCATATCAGCGCCCTCTCTACTTTTGGCAGTCTGCTATGCTTTTCTCTTAGGTGGGTACGAGCGTTGTCTGGCCAAACGCAGTAGTGGCAGATCTTGCATAGTACGACACGATACTTTGGCAGGCATGTGAAGTAATCGAAAGCGCTAGTCATCTCGCAGGAAGTCATGTCAAGACACTAGTCAAAATCGGTGGAAATGGATTGTAGTGAGATGTGGAAAAAACTCAAGGTGAAGATGGAGGGATTGTAGAGCCCCTTCTACTTGGTACCTGCATCTTCTATACACGTAAACAGCGCGTACTTCGCGCACCGCTTACGCGCCTTCAATATATCTATTACAGCCTCTGCATAAACACTATAACCCAAGGAGGGCTGGAAAGTGGATGCGTGGCGAGCGGGAACAGCGGACAGCGCCGCTCGGGAGGCCAGGGCAGGAGAGAACTCCAAACACAGAGACACGGTAGCGGACGCGCGCGAAAAGGAGACAGATCGCGGGCGTGTTTGAAGAGATGCAGGCATATCTTGCACACAAAAGTCGACGGGGAGCACCAGTATGAGCGTTTGCAACGTGTTTTGAGCGGGGAAGAGCATAAAATGGAGTCGAGTCGTTTGAAGAGTCGAGATCTTTGGTTATACTACTTAGAGCTGAATACTTTGGCACATTGTGTCTGTACTCTTTTCATCTACTTTTCCTGGTGGCACAAGCCGTACGACCTCCGAGTGCATGTTCTCATCGAAAGTAGTGCCCTCGACCATGCACTTCTCATTGAGCGCGCAAGGACCGCGAGTGCCCAACAGCTCTGGAGGGACACGCTGCGACAGATCGTCGTAACCATAGAAGAGCTCAGACATGACAGCACGATGATTCGTATCACTAGTGGTACAGCTTGGGCAGATGAGGATCAAGACACTCATCGAACCCATTATAGAGAGGGTCTTCAACTTGTCGAAGTCGGAAAATCACTGCCAGGTACAGGATTCATCTTGGCGCACGATGTTCTCAATCTAGTGGCCGTCTATGTATCAAGGGACCTGCTCAATCATTGGCAGGAGCTCTGTAACTTAGAATCGAAAGCCAATTTTGCGACTTGCCGAAGGCGATGACGAAGCTTGCGCGAGATGATCTGCAATGGTGTCCGCCTCGTATCCGCAATCTGGATTTCGATGGAATCATGGGCCATATATCAAGCTCAGATGTTGGACCTGTTGTGCCAGCCGCAATGATCCTGGCATTTGCTCTCTACGGAGGACTGCACTTGCTTGCTTGGTCTTACCGGTTCAGGACTAGGACGGAAGACGTGCTCTGGAAAGCTTTCTCTATCCTAGCAGCTTCTTCCGGCCTGATCATGATTATTCTACATATGATGGATAGAATCGATCGACGGTCACATTCGCGGTCGCAAACGACAGTAAGTAACAGCGTCTTATTTTGTCTGGCTATGGTTCTCTTGCTGGCATCTTGAACTTCACTGGAAGATCTTTATCTGGTCGTTGAGAGCTTCTACTCTGTGCCGAACTCGCCGTTATCGGTATATCAGATGCCAACATGGACAGCTTACTTCCCCCATATATGAATACCACAGCGCATCTATGCCTGTGGCTCACTGGACAATTCGTTATCTCCCATGAAACCTTCCTGTGCGGTTCATGCGAAAGATGATGTAGATTCTGGGGAACGAGGCGTTACTGGATGCAAAGCAGAAATTGCATCATATTCGCAGGCACCGCAGTCACGCATTGTTCTCTGACGTGATAGCAGCGTATTTGTCATGGTTGACAATACGAGAATGCGTGGGAGGCGTATGATAGTGATGATCGGACAAGAACTCTGGGCATAACGTTACACGTAATAATTGGACGGACACCAACGTCGTGCCTGGACCTGAGATCCCTGCTGCACGCACTTCTACCGCATACTCAACTCCTCCTCGGCTTCTCAGCAGCAATAAGAGCGCCAGCTGTGGAGGATCTCTACTCTTGTTGTTGAGCACGGCGAAAGCGCTGTCGATTCGTGCAGTGCAGTGAGACATCTGACTCGAGGTCAAGGTTTCAAACTCGAGCTCCCGCGGTGGTAGCTAGACGATCTTAAGCGCGGGTGTCGAAACGATGACAGCTGGCGACTCTTGCAGGCAGCTTTTTGGGATCAGATGAGAGGGCCGCATTCGACAAAAAGGCAAGCCCAGGAGCACAAGGCTTAAGTGATCAGTAAAGTGCATCCTGCCACACCGAACAAGCGGTTGCGTTGAAAAGCTTGATCACGTCAGCATTCATTGCAGCCTCTTTCATGCCACATCCACGCGATATTATCGCCATTTGTAGTCTTGTATCGTAGAAGACGTCGAGGCCTAGCTGCCAATGTAACTTAGTGCAAGCATATGATGTTCGAAGCTTGCCTTGCCAACAGCCTGTTTTCTCGTGCTTTCTCTTGCCACTCGTCTACAAGGTGCGGATGCGGACAGTACATCACTAAGCTCGCAGCGATGGCTTTTACGCAAAAGCAGCATCTCGGGGTAATGCAGGTTGATGGATATGCAGGGATTAGAAGACAAATGTAAGCATGAGCAGGCTGGGGGACAATTATCTAGCGTCGTCAAATAATATGCTGGCACAATTCGACAGCTGGTCTGGCATGATCAGCCCGTCAGAAGAGATGGGCGGCAACGGCGCGGCCCGCTTACGCCCCGTCGATTGTCGTCGCCTCTATAGAAGCTAGAGATAACTCATCGTCATGGGCGGTCTGTCAGGGCATCAGTGCCTTATCCAAATGTACTGTAGTCTTGAAACCTTATGTGTGCTAATTAGCGCATGCTTGAGCAATGGAGTTATCCTGTGACATGGCTTAGAGTACAAATGGCAGTTTATGTCGCACCTGCGTTGATCAGAATCTGCACTATGTCCTTGTGGCCTGACCTTGAGGCAGCTTGGAGCGCGTTGCCATAGTGCTCGCCCTGGGCATTGATGTCGGCGCCTTCGCGAATCAGCGTTTGTACTACCTCCCTGTGGCCTCCCGATGAGGCAGCCCGGAGGGCGCTGCTATAGACTCCACCCTGAGTGTTGACATTAGCGCCCCTGTCGAGCAGCAGCTGCACTATCTCGGTCTCGCCTATAGCTGAAGCGGCCTGGAGGGCAGTGTCATACTGTCCACTCTGAGTGTTAACATTGGCGCCTTTATCGAGCAGCAGCTTCACTGTCTCCACCCTGCCTCGCCATGATGCAGCTTGGAGAGCGGCGCCATGTTTTCCGCGATGAGCGTTGATGTCAGTGCATTTGTCGAGCAGCAGCTGCACTATTCTAGTATCGCATCTTGCCGCAGCAGCTGAGAGGGCAGTACCATACCTGCCACCCCGGGCATTGATATTAGCGCCATGATCAAGCAGTAGCAGTGCTATCTCTGTATTGCCTGTTGCTAGGGCAGCCTGTAGGGCGTTGTTATATGGTCCTCCTTGAGTATTGACGTTAGCGCCATGGTCGAGGAGCAGCAGCACTATCCCTTTGTCGCCCATCGTTGAGGCAGCCTGGAGAGCAGTGCCGTGCTCTCCTCCTCCGGTGTCAACGTCAGCCCCATGATCAAGCAGCAGTCTCACTATCGCTATGTTTCCTTCTGCTGAGGCAGTCTGGAGGGCGTTGTTATATCTTCCTCCCTGAGTATTGACATTAGCGCCATGATCGAGCAGCAGTCTCGCTATCTCTGTGTTGCCGTTTGCTGAGGCAGACTGGAGGGCGGTGCTGTGCTGTCCTACCTGGGCATCAATATCGGCGCCCTTGTCCAGCAGCAGCTTCACTGGCTCTACTCTGCCTCGCCATAATGCAGCATGGAGAGCGGTGCCATGTTTCCCCCCCTTAACGTTGACATCGGCGCCAGAATCGAGTAGCAGTTTCACTGCTTTTGTGTTGCCTTCTGCTAAGGCGGCCTGGAGGGCGGTGCCATACCGTTCAAATGTGGCATTGACATCGGCGCCATGCTCAATCAGCAGCTTCACTGTCTCTGCTTTACCTCGCCGTGATGCAGCATGGAGAGCAGTGCCCTGATTTCCGCCGTGAACATTAACATTAGCGCCCCTATCGAGTAGCAGCCTCATTGTTTTATGTTGCCTCGCGATGAAGCAACCTGGAGGGCGGTGCTATGCCGGCCAACCTGAGCATCGACATCGGCGCCCTTATCCAGCAGCAGCTTCACTATCTTTACTTTGCCTTGGCATGATGCAGCCTGGAGAGCGGTACCATACTCTCCACCCTTAGCGTTGACGTTAGAGCCATAGTCGAGTAGCAGCTTTACTATCTCTATACTGCCTCGCCGTGATGCAGCCTGGAGAGCGTTGCCATACTGTCCACCTTCAGCGTTGATGTTAGAGCCATGGTCGAGTAGCAGCTTCACTATCTCTATGCTGCCTCGCAATGAGGCAGCCTGGAGAGCAGTGCCATGCATTTCGCTGTGAGCATTGACATCAGCGCCCTGGTCGAGCAGCAGCTGCGATATCTCGGTCTCGCCACTGGCCGAAGCGGTCTGAAGGGCAGAGCCATACGTATCACCATTGCTGTTGACATTAGCACCATGGCCGAGTAGCAGCTTCGCTATCTCCGTGTTGCCTTCCTTAGAGCGATCTGAAGGGCGGTATCATACCATCCGCCCTGAGCGTCAATATTGGCGCCTTTATCGAGCAGTAGCTTCACTATCTCTGTGTCGCCTCGCCATGATGCAGCTCCGAGAGCGGTGCCATGCTGTCCACTCTCAGCGTTGACGTCTGAGCCTTGGTCGAGTAGCAGCTTTACTGTTTCGATGCCGGCTTCCGCTGTGGCGGCTTGGAGGGCAGTGCCGTACCGTCCACCTTGGGCGTTGATGTCCGAGCCATTTGTCAATAGACTGTTCACCACGGTATGAAGCCCTAAAAGACTCGCATAGTATAATGCCGGCCCCAATACCCTGGTCTCAGCTTCATGGAATGGCATCCGCCAAGGTATTTCTGGGTCGTGAACAAGAAGCCAATCGGCCCTCGCGTTTCCCATTGTAGAAACGATGCTTCGCGGTCAACCTTCACAGTACTGTGTTGCAACGCCGAATGGTAGGACCACGACTCAGCCGCGTATCTCAACAAAGGAAAATTCTCGATATCTTGTTCGGTGGAGGTCTTCTCATCGCTTGAACTGTAGTATCGCAGGTAAGTGAGGCAGCTCTGGGCGAGAACGTGGTGCCCAAGCGCACCTTCAAGATGGAATCGATTCGCTTCACTTCCGAGGATGCGCTCGGATTCCAGGTACTCCTTCACCGAGAAGTGCGCAAGCCTCACCCGAGTGCTGGCTGCATAGCGAGTGTGGGATGAGGTGCCGCCTGTATCAAGATCAAGACCAGAGATTGAAGCATCACTTTGGAAAAATTCGGTCATGGACAAGGTTTCCACATCATCGCCTTCTTCGCTTGCCACAACGGTGACTAGTCCCGAGAGAATGTTTAGAACGTCGCATAGGCCGCCCCGCTCGTCGAAGTCTATGCTATCTTCTTGGCTATGATCGATAATCGAAGCATCGCAGAGCTCGCCTAGAGTGAGAGGTGATCGCGCGTAAGCTAGCCAGCGGAGAAGGGTGATTGCTTCTGGGTGATACATCTTCTTTATCTTCGTGAGCATTTGCTCGTAGGTAGCATCAAGGGTCAGTGGCAGAGAATTGAGTACTTCTTTCACGTATTTGGGCTTGTAGGAGTCAAGAACTTTCACCTCTTGGAGCTGGCAATACGCCCATCGGAACCTGCACAGAGCACGACGATTAGTGTCATGGTGAATCGGCGCGAGCATAGCTTCTACTCACATGCCATCAGCCTGAGACGTGATGCTGCTTTCGATCAGCGTCCGCATCTCTGGCCTGAGTTTACTGAGAGTACGGTCACATGACACCTCATTCGCTACATAGATCTGGATATCGGCATCCACTGCTTGGGTCATGACACGTAGTGCTTCAGCTGGCAATGCTTCCATCGACATACGTATCCTGTCAAGCTCACGGCTGGTCGCAAAGACTCTGAGGTTGGTTGCATCCCGGGTCAGTCTCTCGAATAGTGTTAGAACACCTTGACGAGTCTGGTTCAGCTCTGGACATTCGTCAAGCCGCGTCCGCGAGAAAGGTAGACCTTGCTACATGACCTTATACAAGCCAATAAGATTGCTTCCAGCTCATCTGGCCCTGGCACATTTCTTCGACGGTCTTCCCAAGCTCGGCGGAGCATAGACAGACCAGGCTCCCTCCATCCGAGTTGGGCGACAAGTGAACGGAGTAGATCGCCATCAGACTGTTTGCGGTCGTCCGAGAAGGAGAAATAGAAGAATGCGTGTGAGGCGTGGGGTCCTGTTCACAAGCTTGCCGGACGTCCTCAATGGCTGTAGAGCAGAGGATGGTCTTACCGCAGCCAGCTTTGCCAGGCATCCACAAGTGGCGGATCACACCTGTCTTCCAGCCTTGGTATTGGCTCGACTTCAGCAGCCAGTCGCCCGTCTGACCTTCGTGGCGCTGACGGGCAGTAGCGTGGTTCGTTCCGGGATCAGGCGGTGCGAGCCAAGCGACGATCTTCCGAAATTCATCCGATTGTTGAGCGGCCAGAATGCGCTGGTTTTGAGCTGCTATTTGTGACGTTGCAGCACTCTGCGTGGTGGATTGGCTCAGCAGTCTCAACACCTGTTTCTGTGATCCTGTCCTATGTCAAGCTGCAGGACTTGCAACGCCAGCTTGAGACGTTCTTGTACGTCAGTGACGCTCGCTTTCAGTGCATCGAGGGTGTTCTTCCTGAAAGGATACCAAGACTTTTGTAGTCCCGCACGCATTCTTTGGCGCAGTCCCTCTGGCCTAATGTAATTCTTTAGGCTGTATCGCTTCCGGTTGAGCTTGTGAAGTGCGTCCTCGCAGTCCTTAACGCATGTTCTCACTCGGCTGACTCTTACTTCGTCCTCCTCTTTCTGAAGCGTGGTCTTGAGGATCGTGAGCGTCTTGCACAAGTCGGTGATTGCTTCGTAGGTGCTGCTGATATCGGAGTCGTAGCTCTTCCATGCATCATAGTACGACAGGAGGCCTTGGCATACCTGAATTCCAAGTGATACGATACCGACCGCGCTGCCTGCGACATCCATGCTTCGACCGTGTAGATGAGTGCTGATGTGCCTGTGAGTGACGCTTGAGAGAAGTCCATGGAGGACAAGTTATACCCGCTATAACCAGCTGCCAGTGGGCCTGCGGCTGGACACAGCCTCGCGCGGCTGCGATGCAGCATTACGATGGTGGCTGCTGCATAGCCACAACTTCGCTGCTGGGCAAAGCACGTGCTGCACAATTGAACGTTCCGAGACTGTGAGCCCAGTTAAGCTCAAGCTATGTCATTGTTTTTTTGGTTTGTAGTCCACAAGCCAATGTGGGCAACAATAACGTAATGAAGAGATCATGTCATCCATTATACCTTACATATCGCACTTAATCTTCAGACGCTGGACCCACTCACGTAGGAACGGGCGGTCTGGTAACCCCGCTTCGAGCTTTCCGTTCACTCTTGCTCCCTGCTTCTATATAGGGGACGACTCACGATAGCGCGGATGCGGAGCGTTCCGTTACAGCCTAGCTTTTCGGGCAGCTCGGCCATGCCAATCCAGCTGTCAGATTGTCCCAGCACATTCTTTGACGATGCTAGACAACTGGTCCCGAGCCTCCGCGTGCTTACATTTGTGGTCTGACCCCTGCATGTCCACCACCCTGCTACACCTCGAGATGCTCCTTTTGAGAGTAGTGGCAGCGAGACATATCATCTGATGATAAATCCAATCCTAATAACATATAACCAAGAGCTTGACCAGTTTGGAACTCTATCGCCTCTAGTACACTGTGATTGATCGAACAAAATTTGGAGAGCTCACGCCTTCGCAGTCATGTTAGGAACTTAGACAAAGTGACCCGTGAGCTCGCAAATCTATAGACTCTGGCCCTGTTCTCGCCAGAACCTGAGTTCTCGAAGGAAGTGCACCTATCTGCAGACGAAGCTTGCTGTGAATAGTGGCTGTCAATCTGAGTAGCTGACCGAGATCCCCTTTGACCCTCACACTCTCAGTGTTCTTTTGCCACTCAATGTAATCGTTGCGATATTGATTTGTCAGGATAACCTGTAACTCATTGCCGTCACTTCGTACCTGCAATGCCAGTCATCGTGCTGGAACGATGCCGGCATTAAAGAGTCCCCATAGGAACTTCGCCCGGTGTCTTGAAGTACGATTGGATGATATCGCCGCCGCCACTCTGGGAATCTCCTTGTGAGCCATGCGCGCCTGGGTGCAGAGCTATGATAGGGTAATGCCGCTTCCCGAAACCACGACAATCGTGGCAGCTTCCCACTGGTCCGCTTGTCTGCCGTGTTATGACCACTCTTGCAGCCTGGGGCGCGACAAGTTTTGGTCCAGAGCCACGAACTGCAAGGTGCACACATGGACCGTGTCGCATCCCAAGCGCGCGGCATGCTCCAGTTTGGACAGTATACGGAATGTGACTCAATCCAGGTAAGCATAATCGCGCACGAAAAATTCGCCTCAGACAGTGCAGTAGGCGATACTGAAATGAAGAAATTCTGCAGGCTTTTGAGATATACAGACCTGGCTGCGGAGCACAGGTGCTGGCGTGTTGCGATCCTACGGTCTCGTCTCTCATGATGGAAGCCACCTTCTGAAGTGTAGCACGAAATGTCCGTGCACTCTGTAGCTCGGAACCTCGATGAACGCGCCGGGGGCAAGAAGCGCCTGTGGCGCCATCTGCACACGGTGAAGCTGTCGTGGCACAGTCTCGTGATCTGTTGACTGCATCTGTACATGGTTGCATTTCTGAGCACTTTTGGGCAGACAAGAGCACCATAGAGCAGGCTGTGAACACTGCTATGGATAAGAGTGCCTCGCAGTACTCAGCCGCTTTCGGTGCCCTCGAGCAGCACATGCATGACGTACGCTTCGTTCTACTTCTATTAACTGATGCGAGAGACCACTATGAGCAGACCATTGCGACCGAAGCCATCTTCTCTGTCTTGTCAGGCTGGTTCGCAGCCCGTGAATCTGGATCCACGACTGCGTGAGCAGCCCAAGATCTTCACACCACAAGCCAAGAGAACTCAGGTTCGGGTCGCTTGTATGGCATGCCAGAGGAAGAAAGCAAAGGCAAGTCGACTGCCTTAAAAAGGTGTCCGGATGATTTGACCTGACAACAAAGCAGTGCGACGGCCTTCGACCTTCATGTGCACCTTGTGCAAGGAGGAGTGTCGCATGCAAATACGAAGTTGAACCAGACGTTTCGCGTCTCACGTCGATTCAGCGGAGGAACGAAACTCTTCAGGCTGAACGTGACCTATTGTATAGACTATTCGTCTGTATAAGGACTCACTCTGAGGCTGAGGCACAAGAAATCTTTCGCAAGCTCCACGCATGCAGTGAAACTCGCCGGTCCGGTGCGAGCTTGTCAGAGGGATATATGCACAAATCGAATGGGTCTGCTATGTTTCCGTCGTATCTTCCCTTGATCTATCTCGAATCGTTTCGCTCGCCTCCGCTTGTCTGCCACTTCGCGCTCGTAATGCACGCGACTGAGGTCTTGCACTCGTCCCGACGCGCCCCAGGATCCGGACACGATCTGCCAGATTGCAATACCGCCGCCTTCCCACCACGAATCCACGTGCGTGACCTGGATACACTCGTCTTTCACTCGCTCCCGGAGCAGGGTCGCCACCGGTCGAACTTCTTCAGTAACCACTTGGTGCATCAAGCTGCGATCCGGTTCGCTTTTGCTCGTCAACGCGATCGTCACTTCCTCTAGACTCTCACACTCCAACAGCTCCTCTTTGGGACCCAGCCGCTCTGGTTAACTTTGACTTCGCTCATAGATATTGTCACATAGATCCTCTTCAACCAGTTTTTTTTATCACATTCTCCCCGCCCACTTTGCATAAGAGTAGCTCGGGGAGGTACATGAATGATGAGGAGGTTCACTTTGAAAGCATTGTTGGAGCAATAAATCTCCCAGCGATCGCGCGCGAAAGCGGCGCCTGCTTCGGTCGAGTCTGGCGTGCATAGCATCGGGGCGCCGGGGAGGCCGAAATGGTCAATGTCTTCGAAGAACATCGATTTCCATCCTGGGGCGGTGAGGAGGCGTGGCATCTCTGCAAATTCTGGAGAAGTTGCTCGGATGGGCGTGCGTGAACCGCTGGCAGCTCGCGAGGTGACATTTCTCAATATTTGCATGCCACCAGGGTATTTATCAGACAGACACAGACAACGGCAAAACTATCACAGTATATAAGCAGACCAGACATTTTCTAGTTGTCTGCAGACATTGTACCTTTCTTAGCATTGGATATGATCGATTTCAGATTTCGTTCTCTCACCCCAACCCTGGCCCTACCGATGCTCAGCCGGAGCCCATACATTCTGATTGGTCGTCACGCAAGCACGCGTCGCGGCAAGGCGACGCGCGAGTCCCGCAGTCTGGTGCCCGACTCGACAAAGCGCCGCTGAAACAAGCCAACAAGCATTCACTGCGACTTACGCCACGATGGCAGACACATCAGTGAGCACAATCGAACCATGCACTGCACTCCCTGAGCATAGACGCCAGAACGAAGGCGGCTTGCTAGTCACCGGCGCAGACCTCAGTGGCTATGCGCCCGCACCACCCTCAAAGAAACCGCGGGAAAGCTGGATATGGAAACACGGAGAGGCGTTGATACGAGACAGCGACTACAGCCTCGTCTGGCTCTGTACGATATGCCATGCCGACTCTGTGCATCATCCACTAAGGACCACATTCTCGCAGCTGCCTCGACCATAACAGCACGACGCCACATGGAGCGATATGGTTCATCTCAAAGGACAACAGATGCACCGAGGATCGAAGCGTCCTGCAGGCTCTTTGCTTGACTACGTTGATCGTCAGCACACGGCCGATCATTCGACTTCCAATGAAAAATGATGTATTGATGCTTTCGTCCAATGGGCAGTAACGAGCAACCAATCGTTACGACAGGCGAGCTCGCAATCACATCTATTCCTGCTGACCTTTCAAAACCCTCGACTAGAAAACTTGGTCCTGATCAGCGCAAATACAATTCGAGGTTGGATCATGCAAGCAGCATCTGCTGCCAAGGAGACTATCGAAAAGTCCTTGAGTCGGGCAGCGAGTAGCATAACGATCTCGTTTCGACAACTGGACCGCTGACAACGGTTTGAATTTCATCGTTGCTACTGCACATTACCTCGATGCTTTTCTCTGTCCGCGCGCCATGGTTCTCGGTCTGCGCCACACAACAGGATCGCACAACGGCGAGAGCATCGCGGAGGAGGTCTTACCGTGAAAGTCAGATCAATGATCACGTGATTATTTTGATATACCTAAATCTCGAGATATCCACCCATTTTTCCACTCGATTCGATGCTCGATGCGTAGGCTCTCGATCCATTGTTCTCAGGGTGTAAAGTTTTCCATTCCACCATATCCTCGATTTATCCCTGTCAATAATTCGCGATATTTTTGATTCAGGTTCACGGACTCTCTTGTCACAAGGCGTTTGCGTGAAACCACGATCTGGGACCGATGCTCGTAACACCATTGCAACTTTCCGCTCGACAGCCTCTGTAGTCTTTGTTCCTAAAATCGTCAAGAGTATCCAATTTCAATTTTTGCTTCTCGCGTCGCCGATGCAGCATCTTTGTTCTGATCTACAGGTCTAGCAAGGCCTCAGCTCTAATCCTGACCTGCAAGTCTGGCTCGCGCGGCGTTTGCAGCGGGATTCTGTCGAGTATTAACGGCTCCATGTAGGTATATTTTCCTCGGCGCAGTATCGCAGCTAAAGATCCAGAATAATTCTCGTAGACAGCCGTTTCTACCTTAGACCGTCTGCAAGGTTTTCCACGCTACCCAGGCAGCATTAATAAGATGTACCAGAATATGACATACAGGTAATGACATACAGCCCTGGGATAGCATGTACGAGTGGACCGCACATCTCATCACTAATCCACGAAATGACATACATATCTGTATTCTGTTGGCTATGGTAGTGAGGCTTGTTCAAAAACTTTTTGGAGGTCCGTGCCGGATGTAGGTTTCTTGGTGTGGGATTCCAGAAAGTAATTTGGATCATTATGAGCAAGACCCGCAACGAGATACAGATGTATAGGTATAGGACAATAGTGAGACATTCCATCCAAAAGGGGTCGAGGAACAGTCTTCCCCGAACGCGCATCAACCCTACGAGTTTCGCCGTTTGCGCTAGGCCGCATGTGTAGACGCTAAACCCCGGTTTGGTCGGGGAGCAGTCATCCCCAGTGCAGACTCATAAACTACTAATATAGAACACTACGTCCGGGTAGTCAACAGCATCAAGGGCTATAGTCTGGCAGCCATCCAGCTTTCAATAGCTCGGGTGCTCTCCTCTTTACCGCTGATCATCAAGAGTTTGTGCGACAGCCATCCCACGTGTGCACCCCCGTGACACCGTGCGTAGTCCGTGTTAGGGCAGCTGACCTTAAGTCTCTGGGCGATGGCATCGATACTATCGATCAAGATCTCTTGCTCTCCACCCCAAACGAGGACTGCCTTTACCACATTGTTCAGGCCAGAGAACCAATCTTTTGGTGCGAGTAGAGGCTG
Source organism: Cladosporium cladosporioides (assembly GCA_002901145.1). Taxonomy (NCBI): domain Eukaryota; kingdom Fungi; phylum Ascomycota; class Dothideomycetes; order Cladosporiales; family Cladosporiaceae; genus Cladosporium; species Cladosporium cladosporioides. Next base: position 32,238 of record NOXB01000027.1, read on the forward strand.
ATTGTAGTTGTCGAAAGGTGCAGAGCCTGGAAGCTTAGGTCAGTCGAGTTCGTCCATCGGCCACAATATCAATCAGCCAGAAAGTCAGGAGCGATACCTACCCAGAAAGGCGGTGGACCATCGATTGAGAGCGTCGTTGCAAATAAAGTCACTGCCCTCGTTGCGTTTGATGGAACTATCGTCGGTGGGGAACTTGACCCGGGGTGACGTGAGAATCGCGCCCGCGAGAGGGGAAGGCAGCTCCACGCGGAGTTCGTCTTCTAAGTCAGGGTGAGGATGCAAGATGTGAGACAAAAGGGCTAGGGCCAAGTTGCCACCTGCCGAGTCGCCACCGATGAATATCTGCGCGGAGTATATCAGTCGGCGTGTCGCACTTCATCGATGGAAATAGCATCGCTCACATCTTCGGGTTCCCTGCCTAATTTCTTCAACAGCCAAAGGAGACTCTCTACGCCCTGTCGAAGCTGCAGAGGATACTGGCCTTCCGGGGAACACGTGTAACTGACAGCTGCGATAGCCACGCTCTTTGTCTTCGACAATTCTGTCTGTAGCTCCAGAAGCCAGTCCAAGTGGTCCATTGACATTGGGCGAACATACCCGCCACCATGGAAGTAGAGGAAGATCCTCTGGGCGGACGATTTCCCGATCCAATGTATCTTCAAACCGCTCGCCAACACTGCAGTGTCAGGCTGAAGACTCTTCCCACGGGCCCAAGTAAGGTAAGCCTTGTCTGTCGCAGGCAACATCCATTTCTCTTGGGGGACAGTCGAGTTTGCTAGTATGTAGCGCAGGGCTGCGTAGACAAAGTCCTTGAACGCGGTCGGAGGCTTTGCATCGTAGGTGAAGGGTCTTGCAGCCAAACGAAGTATCCCCACCGATAGTCCAATGAGAGCATGCGGCACGAGGGCTAATTTATCGACCAAAGTCGCACTCCGGGCAGCCATGTTGGAATAGAAGGCTTTCTCTAGCAGTCGGATCTTGTGAGTGAGTGGTGAGCTTTCCGGTAAGTGTTTTCTTGACAGGGCTTGCGTGTGAAGCGTGAAGGTTGACGTGATGGTCTAGGTGGTGGTGATGTGTAAGTAGGGAGATGTGCCTTTGTCTACGCCCCCGCGACCTAGAGCTTTGGAAGCTATGCCCCTCACTCAGCTGCGGCTTGTCGCTCGATAGCGCAGCCACAAGGCCCAGGACGACGAGGGCATTGCGATTCACGTGGTGGCCTACCCTTGCGGCCTTTTGACGGCCTGCCAATCATTGTCATTCACAGATGAATCCAGTGGTGTTATTGGTTCGGTCGGTGCTTGTTCTGGGGTCAAACCAACACAAACCGGTAACCACACATCCGAGAACCATTTAACCGGATGGAGATCCATGTCCGGATTAGGTAATAAGGGTCTAGTATGTGAGGGTGTCTGGTATTAAGCTGCCTACAGGGCGACGCCTGTGGCGTTGCTAAGTGAGGCGCATGCCACCGCGAGTGACGGTCTCTAGTTTCGTCGCCTCTTCGTATTACACACAACCAGTACATGCCATACTCATCGGATGTTCGGCGTCCGCATCAAACCTACCAGCCTCAACATTCTATCTGCCTACATCTTTTCGAACCTCTATTCCAACAGATGCTGCGAGCTACATACCGCTAGAGGCGGAGGATAGCCCGTACTGCTTAGTTCTTGTGCACTCAGGTCCTAGGGTTAGGGTTTAGACTGTTTGTATCGCGCCGGCGAATCTGACCTCCGGCGGGGTAGAAGGGTCCTATAGGTTAGGGTTAGTAGGAGATCAGTGTTCTCCTCCGTTGCCTTTTGGCGAGGGCTTTGGAGAGCGATGATCTCGATTTGCGACCCAGTCTCGATGCACGCTTTGCATATTTCTTGAAGCCAGAAACAAAGTCCAATGCTGAAAGTGGACGTCCTTGTCCTGGCAGTAGGCTGGCTTCAAGTCGAGGCGAAACAATGAACACTTGAGGACGCGCAGACGCGCATAGACGCGCTGACGCGCCAAAGCGGGCTCGTGAAGTGCGCTTGACCCAATTGGGAGGATGCAACGGGGCCCGCTGAAATCAATGGGCCCCGTGTTACGATCCAGACACAGCAGTCCTAGGAATACGCCCATGCGGGGTATTCCTGAGACTGCTCAGTGAATGGTCATGAGCAACCTCACTGAGCATGTCTGGGTCACGTGACACTGATCAGTTGATCAGTCCGCTCAGCGGTACTGATCACACTGAGCACACTGATCACTGTAACTACAGTACGAATCTCTTTAGTATATAGGAACACGGAATCTCTTCTGATATCGTGTGTTCAATTCATTGTTCATAGTGACTGCTTGGTATACAACGATACCAAACCTTTGTCTCTACATTGCTTCACGCTTCTGTGCCCTCTCCACCGAGTACCAACCCGACCTCTTAGTCACCTGACTTCACACTCACGTGACGGTAGTCACTTAGGCTCGTAAGATCCTAACACCCCGAGGCAGAATCATGTATTAGGACGACTCGGCATGGCCAAGTGAGCATACATTCAGTCCCATCGAAGCACAAGCTATGTGCTTCTTTCAGTAGAGATTCCATAGCATCGATTATTCTCCGGAGCTCACCCTCCCCGTCCGAGGATGGTAGGGCAATTGCTGCTTTGATTTCATCCTTCTTCAGTCGAGCGATATGTTTGACGATGCCTGTCTCTCTGAGCCAGGGTACCACGGACGATCGATGGTTGTCGAAGCCCTGGATGATATGTGCAGCTTCGGCGAGGTCGGACGCTGTCTTTTTCACATCTTCTTTCTGTGCCTGGAAGAAAAGGTGCTTCTGGTTTGTTGTGTGCTCTGTAATCGCTCCAAGACTGTTTGCCACAACTTCGAAGTATTTCTGCCATTTGCCGACTTTAAAGAATCGTTGACATGCACGACTGCACTCCCAAAGTTTGTTCTTTGAGTGGGCTTGTTTGTCGCGTGCGTCCCCACCTCTCTTTTGGATATTAATCCAGCCGTGTTCGTCTTTACAATGCTTCTGTATGCCGGTAATTGTACGGCACATATATCGGCAAGCATTGCCATCTTCGTGTTTCCCCGTGCACTTTAACCCATCAAACAATATGGGTAAGTTGTTGATCGGTGGCTGATCAGGTCGAGGATATATCACATCAGACTCCACGAGCGCAAGTTGGGGCAAGGACTGGGCTTTCTGTGCCACAATTCGTCGTTGTTGATGCGTAAGCCGACTATGGTGCTTTCTAAGGTGATGTTCGGTTTGAGAAGGAACCACAGCGAATTGACAAATTGTACAGACAATGATGCGATATTCGTCGTAAGCCAAAATATTCGATCGAACTCGTCCATAGTGGACGTAGGACAAAGAATCCTCTAGTGTTCTATGGAAAAGATTTTCTTATTATTGTTCCAGCCCTTTTCTGATGAAGAAAACTTGAATCAATCAATTTCTCAATTTAGCTTTCCATGCAGCAAATATATTGCTCTAGCACAGTTCGTCACATCGCTGACCTGATTTAATGGTGGAGAGCAAGGTTATCATTCGTGCGGATTGCGGGTGGACCCTTACCTTGTCTACTTCACCATGGAGACCACTGATTTAGTGCAACCTCCAGACTTTTTACTCCGGCTTCTGCGCAGCTTGAAAACTCGCTTGACAGATAGCCTGTGATAGTGGCGCTCTGCAGTGTAAAATTTGGACTGGTTCGAGGATGTCAATGCAAACAAATCGTGTCGATTTGTTTGTCTTCTATAGGTGATGTAGTGCACGTTTAGGGAATGCGATGCGTTCCGCATGTGCAACATGCGGCAATTTGGGTGATTTGCGGGAATGCGACGCATTCCGGGGAAGCATAGCTGCGTAGGCAGAATAATAGAGTAAACCAATGCTCATTCACTCGCTATGGATGCACCCATATTATGTGAGGTCCGCCAGAGTAAGCTGCGTACGAAGCTCGGTCAGGGTGGGGTCATTTGTCATCTCTGCATGCTTACGGAAAAAAGCCTCGAGCTCTGAACTCAACACATGTTTGCTGGTGGCGTTACAATTGCACCGTCTTCGGATATATTCATCGTTGACGCGCTTGCTCCGAAGAGAAAGCTCGAAGAATTGCCGTTCAGGAGAAGTAGCGAGGAGATCTGCAACACTGCCATCATCATCGCACATCTCGCGGATGGAAGCCTCCAGATACGCTCGATCTTCAGCGAAGCTCATGTCTTCGGGAGCTCCGTCAATGCGAATGCCGGGGACGTTGGCCATGAACAATGGGTGCTGTATAGCTGCTGGGCTAGGCACCCATGAAGCTGTATCCCAATCGATCACCCTATTCGTCCAGTCAGAATTGAACCTTCACCAATGTCGCGTGGAGTCCACTGACCCAGTCAATCCGTCTTCATCGACGAGCACATTTAGCGCGTTGAGGTCGCCATGTCTAATGGTGGCGCGAGGTTGTTCTCGATCGGTATCAAGCCATGTGCCCAAGTACGACGTTGTAGAAAGTGAATTGGATCGCCCCAATCCGAGTTCGTCGTGGAGCGGCATATTGCCAGGTCTACCTCGTCCAGGAGCCAGTCTCGATAATGTCGGTCCGGGCACTCTAGATTATGCCTCAGTGGAGTTCTGAACAAGAAATGTAAAATGTCATACCTGGCTCTACTGGAGCGGGGCATGTCCAGAGCTGATGCAAGAATTTCGCAAGGCCCCTCAGCAAGCTATGACGCCTCTGGTCGCGGAGACAGCTTGCATTCCAAGATGTGAGGGAGTACCTTCGATGTAAGTCAGGACACTATACCTCTGACCTGTGTGAACGATAGCTGGAATTGGCAGCGCGGGTCGTTTGTCCAAGATATGTTTCATGATGTGAATACTTCGATTTGCCACGTCAGCTGCGAAGTCATCTTTCGCAATCCTCAGAACCCAAGCTTGACCACTTGGTGTTTTTAGGACAAGAATATCATGCGAGAAACCATAATGTTTCTGAAGTACTCGGAGCGGAGAGCTCCCAAGGACGACCGAGATCTCGCTTATAAGCGGATCAATGGTTTTCTCCATCACTAGCGTAGCGATGCGATGCCGTAGTATGAGCTGAGTCAAAAGAAAAGATGTTGATAGCGAATGCGTGAAAGTGTAAGTCAATGTTCTGTGGACTATAAGTTGTTCGAGCACCAGAGGATGACCAGAAAAGACGGTGAGCCCTTGTGCAAGGGGCTTGTAGGGATATTCTGTGGTTGCCTGGAAAGGAACTTGGAAGCTGGCTAGGGCACGTGGCACCTGCCCGGATCGCGGAACCCGTATCAATCATCCCGCGGGGCACAAGCGCCCCCCACCCACAAGTGGAGCCAAATCGTTTTAGACTAGGTGAGCAGTAGTGATAACCACACAATAAGTCACTAATCCTTCACCAACAGCATCGTCTCTATGTATTATTGAAGGACAATATTTCGCAAATCTCACATATGGCTTGGGACACGAAGGAAAATCGGAGGGATATGAGCTGTTCCATGCGAAAGATTTCCATGGCCACAAAGGCGCCTTTCTAATCTGAACCGCCTGCTCTTTCCGAACAGAAAGGAAGAGATACGGCAAGATGGAATCTTTGGCGTTGATAATTGGTACGGAGTTGATAGGTAATGACTGACGATTGATCTGCATCTCTCTCATCCACACGATCTGTACTAAAAGAGAACATTCCCTCCATCTGTTTCAATGGGTCTACTGAGTCGAAGAAACGGAGCTGAGACGATGCCCTAGCCAACGTGGTTGTGGTTCGGATTTGTGGAGGACCCTGTGTCACGGCATGCGCAGCGATACACCTTTGGCGCCCCGGATGGGAAGGCCCAGAAAGTTGTTTTGTGCTCAAGCTCTTCGTCTGCAGACTGTTCGCAAGATCAGTAACGGCTTTCATTTTTAAGGGTTTCAGACGACTGACTGAAGCCCACGGTATTTTGATACTGATACCTCCGCTCTCAGTGACTTCGAGCTCTTCAGGGTCGCTCGGCTGATAACGGCGAATTCCGATATTGTCTAGTCCCAAACCTTCAAGCTGATGTTTGACATCGTCGAAGAATGCGACTTCCAATCCGAGAGTTTGCTTCGACCCTCCCAGCTCGTACTCATATGGTCTCCAGGTGCCCTCGGACAATGCATAAGATTTCGGACGAATTGGACAGCCGTGCAGATATTGAGCGTCATCGGACAGAGGAATCGGCTGAAGGGTCTGCTTGAGGTCCAGCATTCTGTTCCCCGGGCTTAGGGTCGCGTGGCGGTGGACAAGATTCAGTCCAAACAGATCGTTCAGCGAAATTGGGTGACTATCGCAGCGAAATCAGACAAGAATTTTGCAAAGTAAGGATTCGACTGGACGGAGTTGTGGGCGTCCTCTAGAGACGGGATAGAAGCGAAGATGGTAGCATCATAGGGGAGAGATTGCGCGTAATGTCTTAGAAGAATGAACCATTTTTTTGATCTGGGGATGGTCTCAGTGCGCGGGTTTAATCAAGATGCATCCAGATGATGAAGAAGCAGAGGAGTTACTTATAATTACGTTTCTCGTACGAGGATAAGGAGCCTACTGAGGCAACCAACCCAGTTATTGAATCTGTACAAATGAGGTTTTCGTGGTTGTGCCCGCATATGTATGGACCAGCAGCGCTTCCAGAGAAGGCTCCAAACAAGGCAGAGGCGGATGTGACAGCTATGATGTGCACTAGGCCACGGTTTCGCGCTAAGCCAGACCCGAGACGGAAATGATGAGGCGTCAACATAGATTGTGTGTGATCACGAGAGGTGCGGATGCGGCGGCTGCTCATGCAATCACAGGCGTTAAGTATGCATGGGCCGATATCGTCACATCAAGAATGAGCTAAACTTGAAATGGCAAGGAAAATTTTCCCACGGCATGATGCACTATTTCGTTTCCGCGGTGTTCTCCACTACTCTGTACAAAAAGCCTCTGGTTTAACGACTCTTTCGATTCGGCACACGACCCAATATGGTTCCCAGATGTGACCAACAATCTGTCATAGTTATGCATATGTCTCCTGGAAGACAGCGCTGCGGTAGATGACTTGGAAAATTGTCCAGTGGCTCAATATTGAAGAACAACTTGCATGTTCCAAAGGTGCCGCCGTGACTGTGATATCAGTCGTGGCAAGGGTTGTGACTTGCGTGGGTCTTCCTTGCCACCCTGTCAGCAGCGTTGGCTCGTGAGATGGCTTTCGAGATCACGCAAGATGCTGGTGTTCGGTCAGTCAGATGGCGCTTTAAAGACTGTTCGATTTGCAAGATTTGGAAGCTTACGGCATTCTGTTACGATCCTCGAACAACAACTGGCCAACCCCTCAACGGACTCGGCCAAGCTCACTCAAAACACAGTGAGCAGACATGAAGCCAACACAGCGGCTAAATCACGTGACTACGTGACCTGCTCACTGGCTCACTAACGAGCAGGTCGAGCACTCACCAGCTCACCAGTGAGTTCTGCGAGTACTCACGGGGAACATGGTGAGCAGGAACGATTCTCCTTAGTATATAGGAACCCAAGATGCCTTCGGATATCTTGTGTTCAACTCATTGTTCATAGTGACTGCTTGGTAGACAACAACACCAAACTATTGCTCCTACATTGCTTCACGCTTCAGTGCCCTCTCCACCGAGTACAAACCCGACTTCTTAGTCACCTGACTTCACACTCACGTGACGGTAGTCACTTAGATCAAGGATCTAACACATTCATCGTTACTAGGTTCACTGAAGCAAGTGACCCTAGGACATAGCGGAATTTTGCATTTATGAAAAGTGCCTTGTACAGGTAGGAAATGACCGCACGAAAGGTCAGTCATGTTTGAGTGTGCACATGTGTTCAATCTGAACAGTTGGAAGCGTCGTAAGGTAAGCTCGAACAATGCCCAAGATATGACCACACGACACAAGTTGCGGTGAAAGAGATACTGACAAGACCGAGCGAAGACACGCATTTAAAATACTGCCGACCTCAATTGATGTCGCTTGTCCGTTGATTGGATCATCACCAGCTTGCTTGACATACAGTACACTGTAATGGGGTGTACTCGGGATCGGAGCGCAAGCGAGGTGACAAGTGGTTCAGGCGAGGAAACAATGAGTAGCACACTGATCAAGATTGGTTATGAACAATGACTCCAATTGTGTTACTTAGATTGAGCACGAGGCTCCTATGAACGATGATAAACTACCCTTCCTATATACAAAGGAGACCCGTGAGTATTCAGGTGAGCGACGCTATCTGAAGTGTGTGGAAGTGTCGCTCGTCGAGCAAGGCTGCCTGACGTCTTGAGCGCCATAACATACACATGGTGATAGATTGCTTTCAATGCAGAGCCCATACCTGAAGTCATGGAAAGCACGAGTCCGGCTGGTACGTGTGATCTTTCAATGGCGACATGGCGGCGCTTGTCCGTTGAGCCGACCGAAACACAGTCGTAGACGCACGAGCCGCGCCCATTCTGGATAAGTTCGCCAAACCCTGTCTCTGGCCTGTTTTGGCAAGGAAAATTTTCCATGGCTCGCACGCGACGGTGGAACCACGTGACTTTGACCTCAGACCCAAACGGTATCTCACGATGTGCCATAAAAGTATACATCAGTAAAAATATTATGACAAGCAGACTGGACTTTTGGTCCAATTGACTACAGTCACGTGAGTGTGCAGTCAGGTGACTCAGGCGTCGGGTTTGTATAGCAAGCAGTCACTGTGAACAATGATTTGAACACAAGATATCGGATAGAGAGTGTCTTCAGTTCCTGTATACCAAAGGTGATTACAGTGGTCAGTCGTCCTCAAGCATAAGATCGAAGACTCATTCTCAATCAGATCATCGCATCCAAGGATCAGGTTCGCCTGCCAGGATGTCTAATTTCTGATGTGACCACCTGATTCCGACTCTTTACAAGCTTTCAGTGCTTTGATCCGAACTCCGCCCTCATCCTCTCGCAGGAAACCCCACTGCGTTATGGTGCCGTCCATAGAGCTGATACTTCGAGAGACACGCGTGGCTATTGTGTCGCCATCTTCGGAGAGCAGTCTTTCGATCCAAGGGTCGTCTACCGGCGACGCTCTACACAGTCCAAACACGCTTTGGAGACGTCTGTCCCATAGGAACTTTCCCAGCTCTCTCAGGAAAAACTTGCTCGGAAGAGGTTCGGGCTCGGCTTGCGTGAGCGATAACTCGTATTCGAAGGGGATGAAGCTGTCTCGTGCTTGGGATAGAAATGTGCAAGGACTGAGACGGTGGCATCCAAGCTCTTCCATAGTGCAGATGTCGGATCGACATCGGGTCTCGCGTGGACCATGATCGAATTGTGAGCGAGCGCGCGATGGCGATGTAGAAGGATGATCCCAAAACGACTGTCACGCCATGGCGTACAAAGAGCTCGGCCATAGCTTGCATCGCAGACGGAGAAGCGTTTCGGGACTGCTCATCAATATGTGCGATTTCGTTGTAGCGAAGGGTTAACTCTTGCGAGCCGCCTTCGATGAGTGGAGTAGACATGTTGAGTCGGTTGAGAAGAAAGCGCCCGCTGGAGAACCCCGCGCCGAGGTATTGTGGTTTAAAAGCCGGCCCACACCTCCCCCACAATCAAGGCGGACGCTGTCATACCTCCTCCCTCACAAGGGCCACGTTACTGCAGCGCACCGAACTGTTACAATGACTGATGCGCTCCTGCCGACAGAAACACTACTGGCGGTCGACGAACAGTGCATTTTTCACACTGACGCCATAGGAGCGGGCGTCGAACGCAGCATGATTGACGACGTCTACACTTTTGCCAAATCTGCTCGAATCCACGACAAGTTTGTCCAATATGCCGAAATTCGGTTCGTCTACGAGATGTTGTTGATGGAGGACGGGCGCGACAAAGTGTCGGCTCTTGTCGATTCCTGGGTCGATGTCTGTAAACCTTGAACTCTATGTGGCAGCGAGCGTCTACTAATGGTTTTGTAGAATGAAGAAAATGTGCTACGTGCAGCGCGTCACGTTGGGAGGGTCCCCACTCTCGAACGACAAGCACTCGTCCGTGCCTTCTGCATATTCAAGCTGGAAAGCTTTCGATGGCCAACAATGGGAATTCTTAGACGATCATGGGTTACATTCAGGCGAACGTTCTCCAGAAAAACAGCGTCCTCAGACGGTAGTGTTCATTGCTTTGACCGAGTTGAATCGCCAGAACGGCTTTTTCATGGATCTCAAAGTGGGCCAGGACGTATGTGTAGACAGTGCGGCAGGGCTACTATTTCCTCCTCAAGGCGGAGGACTCGGTGTATGCTTGTGCTTGAACTTGTAACATTTTGCTCCAGTGCGGCTGGGCATGCCAACTCCTTCAGCCACCGAACACGCGCCATGGATTGACCAACGATAGAGAACGCGTCAAGAGGTGCGCATGCTTATAGCCCAGCACATGGCTGATTCTCGCAATGCTGGACATGTCAGACAATGAAACTCACATTCTAACTGGACACGACTCACTGAAATTCGTTTCGGATGATTTGCGAGACCAGGCTTGGAAGGAAGAAAGGCATCAATTCCTGGGGTCTGGTGATATCCTTGATGAAGCCTGGTTCCGTTAACGCAACGCGGAGATGGTCTAAACTTTCTCCCGACGCTCGAGATAAACTGTAATAGTAGGTCGGTGCACAATTCCCTGCGATGTTGTCAGCTCTGCAATTTATTGAATCTGGGTGGGCTAGATTGACACCAAAGTAGAAGCTCGCCGGCCCGACCATCCCATCCGTGTGCGTTAAGGACATCAACAAGGCGGTTGATGAATACTGCTGTGTTCAGCATACGAATACAGTAATCGTCAGACACGTCACCCAGACAGATCTTGACTACGCCGAGTATTCTCTCCTCTGGGATCCTTGGAGTGGCGATGGATCGTAGCACCGCGCAAGCAGAGAGGACGAGAATTTGCTGAAAGTTAGCAAGTCTGACGGCGATCGAGGCCGTTAGCTGTCTCTGTTTGGCGCCACGTGCGTAGCATGTGATATGGCGGAGCAGCGCCGAACCATCGTCCAATATGCTTCGATCCAATGGCCCACACTGAGCGGATGGAGGGCTAATTTCGCCATCCAGGAGAAAAGTGATGGCCGCCCCGCTGCACATCACTTCGTAAATGCCTTGCTCGCGTAGCGACGACCACCATTCGCGCGCGAGCGGCGTCTTCTTCACCAGCGCTTCTGCGTGACGCTTCCAGGCCGGGTTGGATGATTTTGGTCTTATCGCCCTTGGTTTCCAGTGTATAATTTCCAGACGGTCAGGCTGTTGGGCTCCTTCACCAGGCCGCCATCTCGCCCTTGCTGAGCTGAGCTGTACAAGGCTTTCGTTTTGAGCCGCACTACTGTGATCTAGAGTTCCCAGCTGATGCTGCTGCTGTCTCAAATATGCGACCTCTTCTTCCAGGTATTTTACGTATGCTTGCTCGTTGCCTCTGAAATCGTCAATCCGCTTCGTGACGAGAGCCCATGTAATCAATGAATTGCAACTCGGAGAGTGATCGATGGCAGGTAGGGTTATTCTCAAGTTCAGCTCGGCGGCACTGCTGTGCCAGCCAATGAACACGCATGTGTCGAAAAATGCCATCGAAGTCTCGTAGCACGCTGCCCACCTTCTCCGCGTTGACCCTTTTGTTGCTACGAAGAAAATTATTCAAAACAGATGCTACTACAACTCTAAAGTGACGTATCTGCCCCTATATATACCCACGTCATGTTGTGGTTATTGCTATCTTTGTTGCTATCTCTTCTGCGTCTTCATCGCCAGCGTCTGGATCGAAGTATCCGATCTGACTGGCGAATTCCGTCTTGGCGATCGCTACCGTGATCTGCCTCCAGTTGGCGACGTGAAGCCGGAGCACACATGCTCGGATGCTCGCCTCTTCTAGGTAGCGACTCAGGTGACCCTCTGGCCATACCTTGCCATCCTTCTCCCAGAGGTAAGGATAGAGTAACGCCTTTGGTGATGTTTGTCGTAGGAACCTCTCTCGCAGTGGCAGAACATAGACGATGTAGTCTAGAAGTAGCTCGGCGATCGGATTGGCGAGGAAGAGGACATTCTCTTTGTAGTTGCCTGTCTGTTGCTGTCCTTTGTGGTATTGGACGTGTACCATCACACGTACAAAGCGGACGATGATCGAGCGTCGCCGTTGCGTGTTACGATATGTCATGGAAAAGAACTCACTCTCCCGCACGGACTGGCCGCCGCTAATATGGATTAAGACGCTGAGTCGTTTCAAGAACTCCTGCACCGTAGCCTCGTAACCGGCCATGGCGCTCTCCCTCCACGCCCATCCGATGGACGACTGACTGTTCTTAATGAGGAAGACTCGACACAGTTGTTCGCATTGCTTGATGTTTGATAGCAGAGCGCTACCTACTCCTTTAGCACATCAGCGTTATCCCTGTATTGGGCAAAATTTCAACGAATGGTATCGACGTTGACGCCGTCTTTCAGCATCCGAGGTTGTATCCGCCGAAGACTTCTGAGGCCTAGCATGAGATCGTCGTAGAGGAGCTGACTGCACCCTTGATACTCAGACCCGAGCAGAGACGGGATCTGGTCCATACGTAGCTCGGTGTTTTCGTAAGTCAGCACCTGCTCGCTCTCGTCCCAGGAAGCCTCGTGGGTCCCGATGCTCGTGCCCGACACTCTGAACAGCAGCAGACGCCATCGGAGGATCTCTCCTATCGGCGTCTCTACAGTCTGCTGGAGGTACTCGTCGCAGTAGGCTTTCACGAGTTTGAGCGTCTTGCCACAGCCTCGCTGCTCTTTCAAAGCGCTATCGTAGAAGACCAGTAGCTGCACAATCCAGATCATGGCTGAGAGGCTGCTGTTGAAGTTGCCAGGTTCCATCCAGCTTCGTGTCGACGGCTTGATGCTTAGCATGGCGCAGAAACTCAACAACGGCGACTCATACCGGCGAGCGCCTGTCGTGTGGCAAATAAGGAGCATCCATAGCTCTAGCAGTCGATCCTTCATCTCCTTTTCCTCTTCTTCGTCAGCTTCCTCGTTATTATCTTCGGTAGGTCTCCTTCGTCTTCGCTGGGCGATCCGGTATACATCGCGCCATACTGCCAACTGCTCGTCTGTCGCCTCGATGATATCTTCCGGCCTCTGCATGTCGTCGTCGTCTTCAGCCATTGCACTGAAATGGTACTCATCAGCAGCGACAACTCTTCTGAAGTACTACACGAGTCGGAGCGCCATCCCAAAATATGTTGCGAGGGTCTTCGGTCCTTTGTACGGATCGAATGGTCTGGTCTTGCCCGTCAGGTCGACTTGCGAAGGCTGGAAGCGGCTCAGGACGACTCGGCATTGGTACGTTAGCATGCAGTCGGGTCCATCGAAACACAGCCTGTGGGCATCCCGCAAGAGTGACTCCATAGCGTCGATGATTATGCGGAGGCTACCCTCGTCTCCGGGCGGAGGAATGGCAATTGCTGTTCGAATCTCGTCTTTTCTGAGACTGCATATATGGTCGGCAATGCCTGTCTCTCTCAACCAAGGAACTACAGCAGAGACGTGATCGTCGAACCCGTGCACTCGATTAGAATCCTCAGCAGCGTCACGCTCTGCCTCTTCGATATTGGCTTCTCGTGCCCTGAAAAAATCCTGCGTTTGAGACATCTGCCCCCCAGATCTGCCGTTGTGTCCTGGCAGCTACTTCAAAATATCGCTGCCAAACGCCGACCTTGAAGAATCGCTGACAAGCATGGTTCTCCGTCCAGATCCTATTGCTCGTATGTAGTCGCTTCGTACGGACGTCACCTCCACGTTTCTGTCGATTAACCCAGTCGTGTTTTCTTGCAATGTTCCTGCATCAGGTGCAGTGTGCGACAGATATACGAGCAGACATCGCCTTGACTGTTGGTCTCGATACATTCAACCCATCAAAGTAGACTGGGAGGCCAAACACTGGAGGCGTACATGGTTTTGGGTAGACAACATCCTGTGGGACTCTAGCTAACATGGCAATATTCTCGACTTTTGAGACGATATCGCGACGTTGCTGCAATGAGAGGCGTTTGTGGTGCATTTGTAGATGCGTCTTTGTTTGTGAGGGGATTATCGCGTATTGACAAGTCAGGCATATAATGACTCGATGTTGGATGTCAGTTTCGAAAGGAAAACGTTGGTCGTCCATTTCGAAAGCGACGATGTCTTCCGCTACTTCATTTTGCGGACAGACCTACGTATAAACCCAATCATCGTAACCGACCAGAACACTGCTCACTTCCGTGTTATCTATGCAGCACTTGCAGTATCACGCTGCACGAGAGCTGATGTGGTGCAGAGGAGGCTCGAGATGGAAGTCGACAAGGGTTGGCTGCGGGGAAACCCTTGCGTAAGGCAGCTGATCACATTGTTTGGCGTAGAGAACACAGTCTGCTCGTCGCACCATTGTCGCATATATGTGATTGAAATTGAATATGCAATGAGTTTCTAGCTGCCGCAGTTAGCGATGAAGATCTGAGCAGGTTTCAATGATGTTAAAGCAAACACTTCGACTCTGGCAATACAAACACTTCGACTCGCCTCGTCTGACCCTAAGGGTTAATTTATATACAGAAGCAAACACTTCGACTCGAAGTGTTCGTCTTCTAATGGTAGCGGTCATCTTTCCCTCCCGCCCTTACACCTTCGGCGAATGTGACACCATGCGGTCCCCGCCATCCCACCCCCCAAAAACACCCTCCTTACCTCCCCTCTCCTCCCTCCCCCAACCCAATCTCTGTCAACCCTAACCCTGTAGTTCATCCCCTCCCTTATCCACTCTCCCTGCTCCTCTTCCGTCGTCACGTCTCTTTACTGCTCTGCAACTGTCTCTTACCCTCCTCTTTCCTCCGTCACCCTACTCCTTCCCTTTCTCTTCCCTCCTTATCTTTATCTCTTCCCTTCCCCTTCTACTCCTCTTACCCCGGACTCCGCTCCGATCCTCGCCCTACCGGAAGTCTACTTGCCCTAAACTTCATTTCACTTCACTTCACTTCACGCCTCTGATCTCCCACCCTCTTTCCTGCTCGCCTCACCCCTCTCCTGTCGCTCTTCTCACTCTTGCCTCTATCCTCTCCTTCCTTCACTATCACCCTCCTCCTAAAGCTTCTTATCTCCCCATCCCTATTCACATCTCTTTCTTGTCCTTCCCTTACCTCTCTTTTCCCCACTTCACTTTCCCTCATCTCTTATTCCCTAAATTCTTCCTGCTGCCCGCTTGTGTTCCCCTCCACCTGCCATTGTGCCACTCTGTTCTCCTACCCGCCTGCGCACAGACCCGCCTACCGCTTACACCCTTGTAATTCCTCTGCGTCTGCTTTGCCGCTCCCCTGCGTCGTCTATCTCTCCTGCCAGCCACGCTAACGCTCGTTCTGCATCGTCGGCACAACGCCCATCTTTACTTCTTCTTACTCTCCCTGCGCCACCCTTGATCTCCCCCACCTGCAGTCTCTCTGCTTCTTGCCTTCCTCTTCGCTCCCTTCCTCATCGTCCTAACGGTTGCACCCGTCCCTCGCGACCTGTCACTTTTTCTTCCCGCCTCTGCCCCTGCCCAACCTTGTATCTCCGTCATTTGCTGCGTCCCTGCGCTAGCTTGCTGCACCTTGCACCTTCGAACTCTCTGCACACTTTGCTTCTCCCCGACCCCAATCACTGCTCCCGCTTCTGCGCTAACGGCTGTCTGCAGAAAACAACCACTTCCTTATAGCCTTACAGCCTTGTAACCTGCCCGTCGCCATTCGTCAACACCCTCCCTGCGCTAACGCTTGTCCGCGTTTATAGCCGGAGAGCACCCCGATCTTAACCTCCGCCCTACCTACCTCTCTCTCCTTCTACACCTTCAGTGAACGTAAGAATATAGCGTCCTTGATGTCAATAGCCTCCCTGCCTTCCTCCGTCCGTCGCTACGGCTAGCCATCTCCTCACCTAAGCCGTCTTGCAATTTTTTTCCTAATTCAAACGGCCCTTTCGAGCTCCGGCGTTCCTATTTGCTTCTTCCTACACATCCCATCACTTACTATGCCCTAGCTTTTCCTGTGATGCCTAAGCGGTTGTACGATCATCCTTCGGAACCGCTCGCCGGCTTTTCTTCCACGCTCCACCATCTCCTCCTCCTCCATGCTATATCGGCCTTACCGCCCAGCTGACACCTTCGGGTCACGGCGACACCATTCTTCCCCCCCCCCCACCCCGCTTTTCGTTCTCTCTCTGTTACTCTATTCTTCCACCCCTCTCTCGGGATACCTGACGGATTACATAACCTCGCTTCGAGCCAACTCCGTTATAGCACAAGCGGTCTCTCATTCTGACCCTAAAACCCAGCCTTGCCCTCTGTCATCTTTCTTGTTCCTCAGACTTACGCCCTAACCCTTTCTTCTGTCATCACCACTTTTAGCGGGTTCAATTCTATCGTTGTCGGTTCTTACCATCCGTCACTAGTATCTTCGTATCAGCTTTGTCAGACAGAAACCCTAGAGTTTTCCTTAAACTCTATGTGATTTCCCACAACTCTATCTTAACTTCCCAACCTTCCTTGTCTTATCTCTCATCTTTTTCTTTCTTCCTCAGATCCATGTTCTGCTGAAGCATTCGCATTCGCAATTGCTATGATACTCCGCTCTCTTGCTCGTCCTCTCTACGGTCGCCTCATTTTCTGTCCCATCTCTCCGTCCTCTCTGCTGTATTTGCCTCGCGACGCGGACGACACCTTCGGGTCGCGGCGACACCATTCTTCCCCCACCCCCCACCCCCTTTCAAAGCTCTCTTCTACCCTGTCTGTCTTTCTTCTCTACTCTTTGTTTTTGCTTTCCGGCGCGGATGACACCTTCGGGTCACGGTGACACCATTCTTCCCCACCCACCACCCTCTATCAATCTTCTCCATCTACGCACTACGCCTGTAGCAGACGCTCTCGTTCGCACTTTACGCTGCTTGCCCATGTCTACGTCTCCTAGTTTTCCCGCCACTCTCACACCTACGCGACGATATCATATAGCCCATAATGCCAGAAACCTATCCAAACCGGCTTGCTGCTCTCCCTCATATGTCCTTCTCTTCGACAGTAATTCTTCCAGACTCGCCCGGCCCTCCTGACCCTCCTCGATCGACTTTGCGAACGCTTCTTGCTCCTCCACCCACTCACGGACTTCTGCATTTCCAGCAAACAGTAGTGCCGCCACTGCTGATCGTATAGCTTCGCTCCCAGAGCAGCCGCCTTGCCTGCCTTCTGCTACACAGCGGCAGCCCTCTCCTCTCGCCCAGCAGCGGAAGCCCTGCCTCCTGAACGGAGCCCTCACCCCTTGAGAAATCCTAAGCCCTTCTTGACGTCCTCTGTAACGTCCATGTCAACCCTGCAAGTCTCCCACGCATGTTCCAACCGACTGCGGCGGCCCTGTGCCCGGCACACGATACAGCCTCTCTCCCAAAGTTGTACTGCCTCGCTACGACTGTATCGGCTGCCTGAGCTGCAGTCATGCTACTGTTCTGCTTGCCCTTTCTGCTTCTGTCGCTTGTTCTACTGCCTCCTGCTACTGTCGACTCGACCACCCTCTTCCCTAGCCTCCGTCGCTTCTCCTGCTGTAACGGGGCGTCTTCGTCCTCTCTGTTATCGCTCTCGTCTACTGTCGGATCGCCTGCTCCTGCCGTCACTGTCCGATCGATCGCGTGCTCGGGTTGTGTCTCGGCTGAAGCATTGCCTTTGTCCAAAGTGTCAATCCCGGCCCCTGCCCGCATCTCTGCCTTCCGTACGATGAATTCGATGATCAGAGCGCTCGCGTTACTCATCAACTCACCCCACACTCGCTGACTGTGTCTCGAGCCTAGCCATTTCGCGTACTCCTTCGCGTCGGCCGTCTCGCCTTCGAAGCCAACTTTCTTCGCGATCCCGCCACCCTGTTTTGTTGACGGGATCCCTCTGAGAATCGCTGCTGCTACGTTCGGCCACTGACAAGCCCTGTCCTCGTCGGTTCCGGTATTGCAAAGTTTTTGACTGAGTCCGCATTTGAAGCAGCTGTGACTGCTTTCCTCGAACTCGATTAGCCGGCGGAACTTTTCGTCGAGATCCTTCCACCTCCCCCATTCCGCACCCTCGCATTTTTCCGGATCGTGAGTCCAGCTCACGCACGCCTCGTCTGCCGACGTGACGAAGCAGAAGACGCAGCCATCTGCGACCTCGTCAAGTGTCTCTTCGACCGTCTGACGCTCTCTCGCTGCTCGCGTGTGATCCCTTTCTAATGCCGTCACTCCCTCGCCGCACCTGTCGCACCTCGCTAAGCTCGCGTCCTGTCCACACTCGACCTCCTTGTTGTCGAGATACAATCCCATCACCCGCCTCCTACACCCTCTCGTCGTGATGAAATCGCGCATTATGCTCTCGTCCACGCTCCTACCATTGCCACTCGCCGCCTGCCTTTCCGCCTTGCCTTCTTCGACGAGTATGACTGAGTCGACGTCTTCGCCTGCACGCCCTGCCCGCCCCGACTCCTGCGAGAAGTCGATCATGCCGTACGGTATATCGACGTGAAGTGTGAAGACGACGCCCGGGAAGTCCACGCCCGTACCTAGTGCCGACGTCGCCACGATCAGACCGCCGTACTCTAGCCACGCCTTCAGTCTCTCCTCGTTATCTGCAGCTCCGGCGTGATAGTAAGCGCACCTCAACTTCCTCGCCAGCCGCTCGCACTGCTCTCTGCTACGGCTATATATGACGCCTTTCTGTAGACCCAGATGCTTCTTCATCCGCCTGCATAGCTCGGGCACCTTCTCTTCCAGCTTTCCGGGCTTGCAGACCTCGACGATGTACCTCGTCTTTGTGCGTGTTGTGACGGCTCGGATGTACCTCGCCATCTGCGCTGCCATACTCTCTTCCAGCTCAAACTCGAGCAGTACGGGCAGCGTTGCTGTTAGCATGATTACCGGCACTCTCAATCCGCGTACGGCTCTGACTTCTGCCAGCTTCGGTCGCCAATCGCTCGCTGTGAACGTGAGATGACACTCATCGACGAACACCCTCCTAAGTATGCCTTTCGCGCTTAGCAGCTGCGCGTAGCTGAGAAATTGACTGCCGCTTACGAAATCTGCACTAACGAAGACGAGTGCGGCCGGGTTCTGCTCCCCGGGTCTGTACTCGATGCAGTCGATCTTCGCCCTCTTCGCAGTCGCTAACAGATTATCCAAAAGAGCGCGGTACGGTACGACGACAACCGTAACGCCGGGTTCATCTAAAATGCCGGCGCTGTGAATAGCAAGCTCTTACCACCACCGTCGGTAACACTACGACCAGCGGGGTCGTTTGTTCGCCTGAAACAATTGTCTGAAGAGCTTCTTAGCTTCTTTCGACCGGAACGAGACTTCGCTGCAACAGAGAGCTTTTCGCATCGCATTCTTCAATTGCTTTCACTGACGTACACCTTCTCTCCGGCGGTTGATCGCCGATAGTGCTGTCGACCGATTAATAGCGGAGACTCTGTAATACGCTCCTGTGCTCGCTGACCCCATCCGGCAACGCTGCGGTGTCTGCTGCGGTCCGGCGTGCATCTATCCACTGCTGTACGGGTGAAGTGCTGCCGAATTGCGGCGTGAAATACTGCTCAGACTGCGGCGTAATTTGCGGTGTAGATTGCAGTCCCAGTGCGGCAGTTGTTGTTGCTGTAACGGTGTAGTGCCACCATCTGACTGCTACCTCGGGCCTTCGCTTGTATTTTCTGTTCCAAAGTACCAGCTTGTTCGATCCCGCTTCTTTGAGCTGTGTGCTTGATCTGCTCTCAACCTGCTCATCGCAGCACCCCATCCTCTTATGCCGTTGCTCGCCATTGTCGCAGCCATGCGCTATTCGGGTACTGTAGCTGCGTGCGAACGCTACGCTGCTGCTGCGACTGAGCCGTCCGCTTCAGCCCTCGCCCTCCGTAGCTCGCTAAACCTAAGAAACCGTGCCACTTGACAGAGCGGCCTGAAAGTGTCGATCGACCGGCTGCTGAGATGTTTGATCACATCCAGTGACACGCCGTACCGGTTCGCCCCATCTCGCCGCCTCTGCCCGCCGAAACCTCGAGCGGGTCGTCCTCGTCGACTTCCGGCTCCTCGACTTCGGCCGTCTCTTCGACGTAGCCTCGCGAGAATTGCTCTCCGACTTTCTCTCGACCTAAGCTGACCGCTACATGCCGGTAGTCGAGCGTGTCAGCCTCGTGCCTAAGCGTTTGCTAGATTCTCGCTTGATGATCTTTGTCAAACGATCCGTTCCCCACGGGCCGAACTCGTTCGCCCAGACGTGATCAGACTGACCCAAGCCCTTGACCTTCACGGTCAGATACTGCTGAAACGGCTGAACGTAAGCCAGATAGACGGCGAGCAGCTGCCCGACTCTCCACGGTAGAAACCTCGGGATCACCTTCGGTTTGTCAAATTGCGACTGAGACTTGTGATAGCGTGTGACGACCACCATGTGCCCTGTATCGCGAAGATGTTCCTGTCCTGCTGGAAGCCGTTCCTGAACCGGATCGACGTAATTCCGTCCCTCGCGCCGGCTGTCCGCCTGTGACGTGAACGCAGAAGAGAAGTAGCTCCCTAAACCGATCGACCTTTCGTAGATAATTTCGTACTTCAGCCTCGACCATTGCTTCTGCTTCCACATCTTCTGCCGTAGCATCTGCCAGTGCACGCCTCGTCATCCACTCCCGCTTGTCCTGCAATCCGTTGTTAGCATTGTCGACAAACGACACTCCTCGTTTCGTCCACGTGACGTCGTCTTGTAGCTTGTCGAGCGGGACCTCGAACCGTTCTTCCCGCGTCGCCCACATCAAGTCTTTCCAAAGCTTGTCTTCCGCCTCTTCGATCGCACCCTAACCATATTTCCAAAGCGAGCCACGTCGATCGGCGTGCCTTTGTAGCTCATCTCCGTCCGATCATCCGACCAAGAGATCGAGCCGGCGTTGCTGTGATTCATAGCGATGCTCTTTCCGTAAGCTAGAATGCTGAGCGCCTTGCTCATAACGCTATACGTGCCGTCTGCTAAGAATCTGTCTCTCGTTTGCCTGAAGCGCTTGTCGTCCTCGTCGTCCTGATCTTCTCTCTCTCTGACGGTAGTATGACTTCGACGGCGATCACCCGTATGCAGTATATGACACCTGCTAGCATGTATGAAAAGTCGTTCGCCTGTCGGAGCCGTCTCGTCTCTTCGTCGATGCCTAGAACGGCAAGAAAGTGCAAGATCGCACTCTTGAATGTATCTCCTCGCACGTGTTGAAAGATGAGCGACTCGTAGAATTTCAGTAGAGCGTCGAGCTGAGATTTCTCGTCCCAGCCGTTCTCGATGCTCTCACGAACTCGTCTCAGCAAATCTTTCTGCACATCCTGCCACGGATAAAGCCTGCGGGCGTCTTTAAAGACATCGACTGCGGGTTGAGAGCCGAAGTCGTCGTCGTCGTCACTCTGTATTTCTTCGTCATCCTCGCATATTCGCCATTATCCCCTACATCGTCTCCTGCCTCGGCTGTCTCTTCAGTCTCTCGCTGTCTTCGCAGCTCTGTAGCACTCTCAGACTGTAACAAGTAGCCGCGCCATGTAAACAGCGTACGTCTGCTGACTTTCGTGTTCTGTAATCTTGCTAGCGGCCGTTGATCGATCTCTGAGTGCTTTGCGCTTCTGAGCCAGCGCCGAGTTTCATTGTCGAGCGAACCAAGACCCCTGACGCATTTTTCGATCAGAGTGCCATTCAGCTTCACTGCTGCGAGAAGCGTTTGTTCATCTCGGTCGGGTATCGGCTCGCCTGACTAATGCTTCAGCGTGCAGCCGCGATGTGTTCGGGCCAAGGTCTTCTTAAACCAGAGAGTGTGATCTGTCTTTGCAGTCTCAGCATCTGCCACTTCAAGTTCCTCCTTTAGCTTCTCGTCCTGCTTTTCCAGTCTGCCGTGATTGCTGAGACTTCTGCGTCGTCTGTTGTGTCTACTTCAGTAGTACGGTCTTCAACGATTAGAGCAACCTCTGTCTCATTTGCTTGTCTACCGGCGTTCTCTTCTTCGCTGTATAAAACAGTAAAGTACTTCTGTAAACCTGCTGACTTGAAGAACGTTTGAACCCATACTGTATGCCAGTTTTCTCGTCTTTGTGTAGTAGACTTCCAATCGTGCTGCTTGTTACAGTGTATTCGAATGCCGTCCCGATTTATGCTGATATACTGACACTCCGGCTCTTGACAGATGAACCCTCTTTGCGGCTTGCCTAGAGCCGAAAACGGCTGCTCTAACGGCGGCGGTAGCGGAACATCTCTTGCATGATTCAATACAAGAGACTTGTAGCGCTTGATCACTTCGCTTCGCTCTTTTTGCTGCCTGTGTGATTTCTGCTTAGATGATCGGCGAGATTGCGTACTGCGTAGCCGTGTTTCAAGCAAATCAACACGCCGTACCTCTCGTGATATTCCAAGAATCGGCCGGCGTTTTCCGTCGTGATTTTCGACCCAGTCTCTAGCGCTTCTGTCTCGCTTGTATCGTCGTTTTGCATCTTTAGAGCTTGATAGATGCGGGCGGGTCCTGCCTGCCTTGCTGTTTAGTTGACAGCGTTGTCGCGTTTCCAACGTCGAAGCGGGCGCGCCACACTGTAATCTAGCTGTTTTGTACGGCTTTTGCGCCACACATACGCGCTCTAAATTCTTGCAAAGAGTCTTAGTACATTTCCAGAGTGCTTTTGAATGGTTTTATCCAATTTTCAGATTGCGAACATGTTGTTTCGTACGGGCACAGAAGCCGAATCGCATCCAAGAATCCAACGCGAAAACAGCCCCGCCTTACCGCTTTGAGTGAAGCCCTAATGCGCTAAAGCCGGATTCGGACAGAATCCTACGCGATTCGAGGCCTCATATTGGTTAGGCCTCATATTGGTTAGCTCGGTTCACCGTCCGTGTCTTGTGGTTTCGCTGGTCGGTCATGCTTCGAATGACCGGGTCCATCTCTTCTGCATCTTCGTCGCCATCGTCAGGGTCGAAGCACTCGATGCGACTGGCGAATTTCGTCTTGACGATCGCTACTGTGATCTGCCTCCAGTTGGCGACGTGAAGCCGGGGCACACATGCTCGGATGCTCACCTCTTCCAAGTAGCGACTCATGTGACCTTCCGGCCATACCTTCCCGTCCTTCTCCCAGAGGTATGGAGAGAGTAACGCATTTGGCGATGCTTGTCGTAGGAACCTCTCTCGTAGTGGCAGAACATAAACGATGTAGTCTAGAGTAGCTCGGCGATCGGGTTGGCGAGAAAGCGAACATTCTCTTTGTAGTTGCCTATCTGTTGCTGACCTTTATGGTATTGGATATGCACCATCACACGGTCGAAGCGAATTAGTATAGACCGTCGCTGCTGCGTATTGCGATATGTTATCGAGAAGAACTCGCTCTCCCGCACAGGCTGTCCGCCACTGATGTGTATGAGGACACACAGTCGCTTCAGGAACTCCTGCACCGTAGCCTCGTAACCCGCCGTCGCGCTCTCCCTCCACGCCCATCCGCGGGACGACTGACTGTTCTCAACGAGGAAGATTCGACACAGTTGTTCGGATTGTTCGATTGCTTTCGTCAACGCCTGTCCCGTGCCTTCGAGACTCGCCACGTTATCTCTGTGTTGAGTGAAGTTCCAGCGGACAGTATCGACATTGACGCTGTCTTTGAGAACGAGAGGGCTCATTCGACGAAGATCCTTGAGACCTAGCATCAGATCGTCGTACAGTAGCTGACAACATCCCTGGTACTCAGATGCGAGTAGCAATGGTACCTGATCCATACGTAGCTCCGTATCTTCGTAGGTCAGGACTTGCTCACTCTCGTCCCAAGATGCCTCGTGAGTGCCACGCTCGTACTTGATACCTTGAACAGTAGCAGACGCCACCTGAGTATCTCCCCATCGGTGTTTCTACAGTCTGCTGGAGGTACTCGTCGCAGTATGCTTTCACAAGTTTCAACGTCTTTCCACAGCCTTGCTGTTCTTTCAAGGCGCTGTCGTAGAAGACCAGTAGTTGCACAACCCAGATCATGGCTGAGAGGCTGCTGTTGAAGTTGCCAGGTTCTATCCAGCTTCGTGTCGACGGCTTGATGCTTAGCATGGCGCAGAAACTCAATAGCGGCGACTCGTATCGGCGGGCGCCTGTCGTGTGGCAGATGAGGAGCATCCATAGCTCTAGAAGTCGATCTTTCATCTCTTTTCCCCCCTCTTCGTTAGCTTCCTCATCATCATCTCTAATAGGTCTCGTCTGTCTCTGCTATGCGATCCGGTATACATCGCGCCATACTACCAACTGCTCTTCTGTTGCCTCGATTATTTCCTCTGGCCTCTGGATGTCGTCGTCGTTCTTAGCTGCTACACTAAATAGTACTCGTTAGGAGCGATAACTCTGCTGAAGTACGACACGAATCGAAGCGCTATTCCGAAGTAGCTCGTAAGGCTTTTCGGTCCTTTATATAGATCGAATAGTCTGGTCTTACCCGTTAGATCGACTTACGAAGGCTGGAAATGGCTAAGCACAACTCAGATTAGTAGGTCAACATGTAGTTAGGCCCATCGAAGCATAGCTTATGAGCGTCCTGTAATAACGATTGCATCGTATCGATAATGGTACGCAGATTGCTCTCATCTCCTAATAGAGGCATAGCGATTACTGTTCGGATCTCGTCCTTTCTGAGACCACATACGTGGTCGGTAATACCTGTTTCTCTTAGCTAAGGGACTATAGCGGAGACATAGTTATCGAATCTATATACTCGATTAGCATCATTAGCAGCATCACACTATGCTTATTAAACATCGTTCTCCTATGCGCAGAAGAATTCATGCTTCTGCTATGTCTGCCTTTTGTAATCCGCTACTTCGCTCTAACTTACTACTTCGAAATATTTTTGCTAGCTTTTAACCTTAAAGAACTGCTAGCATATATAGTCCTAGGTCCAAATCTTATTCACAGCGTGGAGCTGTTTTGAGCGAACATCCCCTCCATGTTTTTGCTAGTTTATCTATCCATGTTTCTGCTCGTAGTGTTTCCGCATGAGGCGTAGATCACAACACACATAAGAATAGGAGATGTTCTTATTATCCACCTAATCGCATCTTAGCCTGTCGAAGTAGACTAGTAAAGTCGAAATAGGAGGATTAGTCGACTTCGGATAAACGACATTGTTGTGAATGTTCGCTAGAGTAGTGTAACTTCCGACCTACGTAACATAGGAGCAACGTTGTTCTAGAGTAAGATGTAGGTGATGCGCTTTTAGATAGGTCTTTAGGTGCGAGGGCACTACACATACTGACATTTCTTGCAAATTAAGACCTTATGCTTATCGTCGATTTCGAAAAGATAGTCGAAGTCTATAACTGTTACAATTTATCGAGTAGACAAAAGCAGCTAGGGTATGCTACTATACATTTTTCGTTGCTACCTGTTATATGATTCAAGGTAGCGGAAGCGCTCGACTATTAATAATTGTTTATTCTATAGCAACATTCCTTCTTTCGCTTTCCTACATATGATAAGGTGTAGATGCGTCTCACTCTATAGGATAGCCTTCTTCTACTTGTAGCTACTAATCTCTATTATAAGGCAGACTTCTAAATTTGTTGCTGGCTGCGTTTTTGGCATTTCTATCACTGTTATATTATTGCACCATTCCTGCAAATAAACTAACAAAAATTGGTGAGTAAACGAAAACATGCTGTGTTATCTTACTATCTCGATTTCAGCTAATCACGAGTTCGTAAGAGCAAAGGTTTCGGGTTAAGCAAAGCAAAGGTTTCAGCTCCTTTCTACTTACTCTAACCTAAAATTCACATGGCATTATAAAGGTCTCTTCTCGAAACCTTTGTCTTCTAAGAGTAGCGGTGGAGCTGACGAAGGTCTTATCTGCTTTTGGAGCAGCATGATGACCGAGAGGGACAAATGTATATAGAACGCATGAAATTCTAGGTATGACTCTAGACATGCTATTGTGAACCGACGCTTTCATTAGCAACCGAAGTCATCTTATCACTAATAGGAGGTTATGAGGATCTATTAAGTACTGCAAGAATGATATGCTCACATCAACAAGCGTAGGCCGAAAGAGGTTTCATGTTTTATATAGAGGCTATGCGCAGACTCGATAACCCTAAATCATGTGTTCATGTCTAACCAACGTATAAAGACAGTGCATATTGATATCGATCAGGTTGTAACCTCAAAATAATTCCATGGACTATAACTACCTCAGGCGTGTAGAATGAGGCCATTGAACATTGCGCCTATGATAATATCAATACCACGCCTGGTCAGCCTCTTCACAGGCTGTCTTATTCCTGCTTCAAAAACCTCAGCAATTCTTGGTTGACCTCATTCACATTGATAGTCGGAAGCGCATGAGGTCCACCAGAGATTTCTTTCAGTGTACCTTTCTTCAAGAGCTTGATAGTCTTCCTAGCACTGCCGTCAATCGGCACGACTTGGTCGTCGTCGCCGTGAAGCACAAGGACCGGTATATCGATCCGCTGCAGATCCTCAGTGAAATCGGTCTCAGAGAAAGCTTTGATGCTATCATAGGCATTCTTGAAGCCACTCTGCATGCCTTGCTGCCACCAGCTCCATATCTTGCCCTGACTCACTTTTGCATTCGGTCGTTGAAGCCAAAGAATGGTCCTGATGGTACTTCGATGAAGAATCTTGACCTGTCTTCGACCATCGATTGGCGGAATGAGTCGAAGGTGGACAAAGGCACGCATGTGACAAGTGCGGTGGTACGGCACCGACCAGGACAGCTCTAGAGACTCGACTGGAGCCATGACGGCCTAAGAACCGGACCACCTCGCCTCCACCAGTGGAATGTCCAACGAGCATTGCATTCTTGAGGTCAAGCTTCTCCATCAAGCTGATTGAGATCGTCCGCGTAGGTGTTCATGTCATTATTATCCCATGGCTGGCTGGATCGGCCGTGGCCACGGCGATCATGACCGATCACGCGGTAACCGTGATTGGCGAGGAAGAACATCTGATTCTCCCAGTCGTCGGAACTTAGAGGCCAACCATGACTGAAGACAACTGGTTGACCTTGCTTATTTCCCCAATCTTTGTAATATATCTGTGTTTCGTCTCGGGTGGAAATGTAGGGCATGTTGACTTTGAAAGAGATATCGTTGAGAATGTAGGCGTGTCAAACGACAGGCAGAGGCGACCAGAGAGGAAGCCCGGATCTATTAAATTCGCCGTCGTTGCTGCATGACGGTGTTACCCCGCAGCTGACTGTTGGCGTTGGTTTTGGGTCCAAACACAAGTGCACGCGCTATCTCAAAAGGGCAAATGCACAAATGCATGGCGGACCATATCTCGGCCTCTGGCAGATGTGATGTGACAATAGTGTTCATAGGGCTTCGCGTGGTCCGGTTCAAGTAGGATATGATCGATGTTGACTCGTCACAGAAAGGTCATAGTGGCACCTCAACAACTTGTCAACCCGCAGTGGTTGGTAATAACGTTTGCCTGTAAGTTTGGAACAATCTACCTCCGGTACAGCCGCTCGAGCTCCAGTCTGTGACGTAACTTATGCAATTTTATGTATAACTTCGACTGCACATGTGTGCATAAGATTTTGGTTGCTTAGGAAGTTGCTCGCACCATCGAGAAGAAGCTTCCATATTTCGACGGCCTTTGTAAGCACTGCGAAAGCAAGCACCTCTCGCAACGACAGCTGATATTGTCTTTAAGCCACAATCTCTACTTGAGTTCCTTCATATAAGCAAGGAAAACTTCACAAGGCCACAATTCCAACGGCCACACACTCTTTTGCAATGGCAGCCGAGTTACCTTCGACTATGAGAGCAGCTCAATGGACCTCAATGGCTGGTGGGATTGAGAAGAACATCGAGATCTGTCAAGCAGCACCACTTCCGCTTGGTGCGACGATGTTACCAGAAGACTCCACTCTTGTGAAAGTCGCATATTCGTCCATCAACCCTGTCGACTACAAACTTCCCGAGTTCAACATCTTCCGTGCCCTTAAGATGAGCAGCCCAGGAATACCTGCGGGCGACTATGCTGGGACTGTAGTCGCAACAACACTTCCTGGACTGCAACCCGGCGACGGAGTCTTTGGGAGGAGTGATCCACCGGCCTTCGGAGCACTCGCTGAATACCTTCTTGTCCGTGGCAAAGAAAATGTTGTCAAGATGCCAAACGGTGTCGACATGGCGGCGGCTGCTTCTTTAGGGGTTGCTGGGCTCACTGCCTATCAATGTATAGCGCCTCGCGTGATAACAGGTTCGAAGGTCTTCATCAATGGTGGCAGTGGCGGTACAGGATCATTCGGGATACAGATCGCTAAGGTCCTAGGTTGTTATGTAACTACGACGTGCTCCGCTACGAATGCGGAGCTCTGCGATCTCTCGGGCGACGAAGTAATCGACACAGAACAACAGACGTTGTGCAACACCTACGACGAGAAGGCACGTCTTATGACCTACTCGTTGACAATGTGAACAGCCCTGAGCTCCTTTGGAATGCACATCACTATCTCAAGGAAGACGGCCAATATGTCAACATTGCTGGCGGTATCACCTTTCTACACCTCATCAATATGTTCAAGGTTTTATATCTACCGGCGTGGCTGGGCGGCGGTAGACGCGCCGCGAAATACCTGCGGCGTGAGAGCAACGCACAAGATTTCTCTCGGCTTGCCCAATGGATTGCAGAGGGAAGCCTCAAGCCTGTCATCGAGAAACGTACAACCTCGATGACACAGCTGAAGCTTTCGCAAGGCTGAAAACGGGCAGGTCGCGTGGAAAATTGGTCATCAAGGTTTCTGACAGCTAAGGCCAATAAGTAACACTACATAGCCACGCAAATTGCTTTCTTTCCCAGTAGCACACTCGAATCTATCCACGAAGTAGTTGGTCATCCTGCCACAGCCGCTACACCTGAACTCTCGCATGGTCTTCCGGAGCTCATAGGTTTGGACGTGTTTGATCACCGACACTGACTTTGGTGTATGAATTCTGGAGCTGTCGATGGACGGAGATCGCCCACGAGGATGTATCGGATCAACGAACAGAGATTTGCCGTACCTCTATACACAGCACTTCCAGAGAGCCATGGAGTGAAGTGCCAACAAGTATATTAGGCACAAGACCTGATCTACGAATTTTCTATAAGCATTTCCAGCCGCTCAGCATAGAATATGCATGCGTAGCATTGACCCAAGCAGAACACATCCTCGAAACCCCACCCGAGAACCTTCGGAAATGCGTTGGAGAGGGCTGATTGTGCGAATGCGCCGCTTGAGACCACCGCCACGCCAGGCATGCGCGAAGTCAACCACGCGTATGATTGGCGCTATTGGCTGACTTGTTCAACCTCAGTTGAGGGCGGCGATGACTTTCTCTGCAGTCTCTCTGGCGGATCCTTGGATTTTGCCCCGTGACCAAGTACCATCAACCACAGTATAAGACACAAAAGGCAATTTTGCTTTCTTGTAAAGTGCTCCTCGCTTCTTCATCTCTTCTTCCGCATTGTAAGGCACAAAGCTTGTCCACGCGGGCAATGACTTCCTCACACCACGCAAACCCAGTCAGGTTTCGTCCGGCCACCAAGTAAGTACCATTAGACTGCTTCACATTGAGCAAAGCCGCAGTAGCCGTGGCAAACAGACGAAACCACTCCTCCCTGTTCGAAAATCTGTCGCGCAAGGCGCTGCAAGTCCTCGCTGTCGGGAAAATCGTACATCACGGCGTGGCCGCCAGTGAAGAAGATGGCGTCAAGTCGATGGCGTTTACCTGATCAGGCTTCGTAGTATTCTGTAGTAGTGCCATTCGCGCCGGATCAGCCTGCCAAGCTTTTGTGTCCTTGTCGAGGTTTGGAAATTTCAACGATCTCGGCTCTATGGGACATGGACCGCCTGCGGGACTGACGATAACCTGCTGGTATCCATGTTTCTCGAAAACGAGCCAGGCGTGCACGAGCTCAGATAACCACAGACCAGTCAGATGCGACGACTCGCCATAACATGCCGTATTGGTGACGACATGCAATATGCGCTTAGCCATATTTTCCGCTCTCGTTTCCAGCTGACTATACAGGACGAACGAAAGCTCGTCAATTCTGTGACTAGCGATAACGCGACAAGGTCCAATTCCTGGATGGCGGAAATCGTCGGTTTCTTATCATGGAGACAAGCCTCGGTTGTAGCCAAGCAGGTGCGTCGCGGATGGATAGTTTGCCCGTACTGCTAAGGCTGCGTATGCTTAGAGTTCAGAGTCAGATCAGAGTTTGGGATAGAGACCAATTGCAAGGCCAGGGAAGATAGGGACGCGAATTAATGGGGATGCCCCATCAGGTGACCTAACAGCCTGTCCAAGAACCATGCAAGAGTAACGTCATTATAGGGGAAGCGGATCAGTAGGGAAGCGGATCACTCCTGCGTACTAGTTTCGCGTTATAATCGAAATCCCACGCGACGCTCGTTCTTTCTTCTTTATTATACCTACCTACTCGGAAGATACGCTTACTACGGCTATAATAGCGTACCGTAACGGCGAATATACCTCTATTCGGAAGTATGCTTACGCGTTTAGTATCCCGTACTCGACACTCGCTTTATAGCTTACTTCTCGAACTTCTCGCTCTAAATCGCATAAATCGCAAAAGATACTTTCGACCGCCGAAGAAGAGACTCTCCTAAAGACGATAACTCGACTATCGAAGTCGGAGTACTCTATTACTCTCTCGTTAACAAGAGAGCTTGCTAAAGAAATCCGCCTTTCCCGCTTTCGCTTAAGCTTAACTCCGACTTCCTACTCTCCTATAAGCGTACAATAGATCGATAGGTTCCGAAAACAATACTCCGAGCTTAAGGCGGTCTATTCTCGAGCTCTAGACGTAAGCCGTTTCGAAGGAGTTACTTATCCGATCGTAAATACCTACTTTAATACTCTTACTAATCTTTTCCTCGAGAATCTCTACTCTTCCGACGCGATTTTTAACGTAGACGAGACTAGCTTTACTCTCGGTACTACTTTACTCTCGAAAGTACTTATAAGAGGAGGGGATACTAT
This sequence comes from Cladosporium cladosporioides, assembly GCA_002901145.1. Lineage (NCBI taxonomy): Eukaryota > Fungi > Ascomycota > Dothideomycetes > Cladosporiales > Cladosporiaceae > Cladosporium > Cladosporium cladosporioides. Next base: position 63,291 of record NOXB01000027.1, read on the forward strand.
CGGTTTTAAGAAGATAAGCGGAAAATAAGAGTAGATAACAGCGATTAAATATATCGGAGCTTTAGGAGTTATATTACTTTCACTTCTTATCTTTAAGGCGAAGTATACGAATACCGTATGGATACCGGCTTCTACGCCTGAAAACTGGAAGTTCTCGACGTCTACTAGCGGATAGACGTCCGATAATTATACGTACGAATGGTTAACTACCTTATTCGAGCCTAAAATGCGCTAAAACGACGAGAAACGAAAGCTATTACTTCTCGACGGACATAAATCTTACCTTACCGCGAGGTTTATCGCCTTTTACCTTAATAAGAATATCGACCTCGTAGTACTACTGCTGCATACTTCGCATATCTTATAGCCTCTCGACGTTAGCGTTTTAGCTCTTTAAAGCAGGCTTTATTAGCTAAGATTGAGAAACTCTTCTGCTTAGATACTTAACGAATACTCCGAATCGAATAGACGGAAGCCTATATAAAGGCTAGGAATCGAGCCTTTATACCTCGAAGTATCGAATCGTCGTTCTAGGCGTCTAGTATCTACCTACTTAGCTTAATTACTATTCTCTCGACTCTTTAAATACCTATGCTTACTCCCTAAGTAACTCCGCTACCTATTACGACTCCGAACGATCTAGATCGCTCCATACTAGATAGTTCGCCGCTAGAGAGTATGGAGCTACGAGAGGCGACGTCGCTTGTTAATAGAATCGTTCGTTCTTCTACTCTCGAGACTTCTATAAAGCGGTATATTAAGTAGTCGGAAGTAGCTTTCGAAAGAACGATCTTAGAGAATACTCTCTTACGGAAGGAGAACGCCGAATTTAGGGAGCTATTACGAGTACGTAAAGAGCGTAAGAAAGGGAAGCGTATAGTAGTTAAATGTAAGTTCGTATTTAATACGAAGGAAATTCTCGAACTCGTTGAGGAAGCTAAAGCGGAGGCGTCGAAGAGAAAGTCGAAAAAGAGACGAATAACGAGAGCTATAAGTTCCGAAATTAAGAATAAGGAAGAGGAAGATATCGAGGAGAGTATATACGAGAGCGAGAGTAATTATATTATCGTAGCTAGTAGTAGATCGAACCGAAGATTAAGAGTCTAAAATTCTAATCCGCTTCCTCTACTAATCCATTTCCTCTATAATAACATTATATTAAGTAAAGTTCTAGCAGATAGTATTGACATTAACGCTATCTTTAAGAATGAGAGAGCTTATTCGACGAAGATCCTTAAGACCTAGCATCAGATCGTCGTATAGTAGCTAAGAACATTCCTAGTACTTAGATATAAGTAATAGAAGCATAGTAATTACTGTTTAGATCTCGTTCTTTCTAAGACTATATACGTAGTCGGTAATGCCTGTTTCTCTTAGCTAAGGGACTATTAGCGGAGACATAGTTATCGAACCTATGTACTTAATTAGCATTATTAGTAGCATTACGCTATGCTTGTTAAATATCGTTCTCCTACATATAGAAGTTCATACTTCTACTATATCTGCCTTTCGTAATCCGCTACTTCGCTCTAACTTACTACTTTAAAATATTTTTGCCCAGCTATTAACCTTAAAGAACCGCTAGCACGCATAGTCCTAGGTCTAAATCTTGTTCGTAGCATAGAGCTGTTTTAAGTAAACATCCTCTTTACGTTTTTGCTAATTTTACTTATCTATGTTTCTGCTTATAGTGTTTCTATGTAAGGCGTAGATTACGATATACGTAAGAATAGGGAATAGTTCTGTCGTCTACCTAGTCGCATCTTAGCTCGTCGAAGTAGACTAGTAAGATCGAAACTAGAGAATCGATCGATCTCGGATAAACGATATTGTTATAAATATTCGCTAGAGCAGTGCATCTTTCTACTCTCGCAACTTAGAAGCGACGTTGTTCTAGAGTGAGACGCGGGTAATACGCCTTTAGATAGGTTGTTAGATGCGAGAGCACTACTACTTACTAACATTTCTTACAAATTAAGACCTTATGCTTATTGTCGATTTCGAAAAGATAGTCGAAGTCTATAACTACTACAGTTAATCGAGTAGACAAAAGCAGCCTAGAGTATACTACTATACATTTTTCGTCGCTACCTATTGCATAATTTAAGGTAGCAGAAGCGCTCGAATATTAATAATTGTTTATTCTATAGCAACATTTCTTCTTTCGCTTCCCCTGCATATAACAATATGTAGATGCGTCTTACTCTGGGATAGCGTTCTTCTACTCGCAGCTACTAATCTCTGTTGCGGAGTAGACTTCTAATCTGTCGCTGCTGCGTTTTTGGCGTTTCTATTACTGTCATATTATCGCACTATTCCTGTAAATAAACCAACAAAAATTGATGAGCAAACGAAAGCGTGCTATGATATCTTACTATCTCGAATTTAGCTGATCACGAGTTCGTAAGAGCAAAGGTTTCGGGTCAAACGAAGCAAAGGTTTCGGCTCCTTTTTGCTTACCCTAACCCAAAATTTACGTGGCATTACAAAGGTCTCTACTCGAAACCTTTGTCTTCTACAAATAGTGCTTGTTGCAACAATGTTCAACGAATCCGCGGAATGCGTCCATCCTGATGTCGATTCCTTTGTACGTCAACACCTCATTGTCGTTCCAATCCACGTGCCCGGGACTGGTTGTGTTGTGATGTGTCTTCAACCCGTACGTCCGTAAATCCAACATCCACTGCATTGGACCATTGGTGCCGCGGACCATGAATCGATCCATCATCTGTGCCACTGCTTCGATCACGCCGGGGCGGCTCTCTGGCGGCTCCTTGTCGTCCGCGCCGTCGCTGTGACCGTGCTCCTGTCCAACCGCTCGCCCGCCATGCTGTCGATCACGTGTGATCTGGCTTGCCTGCTCGCCGTCGATGGCCAACCAATCTTCAATGTCATCGACGTCGCCTACGTCTGTCCATCCTACTTCCCCACCGTTGCCCTCTTCCTCTTCCTCGTCGCTCCCGTAATTCTTCCCGTCGTCTTCGAATTCTGCGAACTCGTCCTCTGGCTGTATCTCGTCGAACGCCTGCTGCACGACCATGAACCGTGCAATCTTGATCAACTTCGACAATATCGGTGGGTATGCATCCACTCCTTTCCAACCCACCTCTTTCACACCCAACATCGCCAACCCGCACACGAATGCGCTGTCGTAATCGTGGTCGATGTTGCGCTGGTTCAATAACGCCATGCAAAACTGCAAACACGCTCGCTGGATCGCCGTCAACTCTTGTAGGTCTGCCTCCTCTCCTTGCTCCTCCTCTCCTTGCTCCTCCTCCCCTTGCTCTTCCTCCTCGCTGTCGGCATCATCTCGCGTCCTGCGCTTCTTGTGCTTCTTCTTTGGGTCGGTCTTCCTTGGCTCCCGGCCGTTCGCTCTTATCTCTTCCTTGGCCTGGCGGATGAATTGCACCCACGCCTCTTCTTGCTGCCCGGTCAATCGATACTTCGGGGCCGCTCTCCGTGCCTCCGCCCTTCTGGTTCGGGCGAAAAACATCAAAACGCGCTGCCATGGTCGGGTGTACGTTCGTATCGCCTTGTAATCTTGATATGCCATCAATGGTACGTACCTTGTCTGTTGCTTTTCACTGCAAATCGCCTCGAATCGGACGAACTACCCGGCCCTCTGCGCCACGGTCTTCTGGCAAAACCTCGCCAGACCCGCCATGGCTGTCCACATGGCATCTTCGACCTGCTCTTCCGCCTCCGGCTTCTCTATCAAATCCAATAACGCTTCGTGCTCGTATCCTTTCAAATATCGGTTCCACTTCGTCCGATCCACCCACTTGTTCACTTCGTCCGTCTCACCTTCTTCGATGATTCGATCCGCCTTCTCTCGGATCTCGGCTGCTTTTTTCCATATTTCGTCCAATTCGCCGTTTACTCTTACGACCCACTGTGCTTCGTCCGATGGTGGACCCGCTCGTTGCTGCTGCTGGCAACGCTGCTCGTGAACCCGAAAATAATTGGAATGTTCGCCTTCGTTGAAAAATCGTTGGAGCCGTTCGACTTTGCTCCACATCCCGTGTCCCGACTTTCCGATTGCAACCTGTTTTGCCTTGCTCGGACGTCCACGGCTTGTGTGCATTGTCCTGCCATGCTCTTGTCCGCAATGTTTCCTCATGCACAATTCATTCCGTCTTATTGCTCCACACTCGCGGCACTAGAATCCGTTGGTGTACACCCGCAATTCGGGAATCTGTGCTTGTGTGTTCGATGGCCCAACAAACTCACTTGGACGCTCCGCCATGCTGCCGTGTCGTTGACGTACGTTTTCGGCGGCCTCGATGGCATCTTTTCTCGCCGTCTTATGCTTTCGTTTCAAATGGGTCGCGACCCGGTCCGGCCATACTGCGTACCCACAGTCGATACATATCACCACCCTCCACTCACCTGAATAATGAAAATGCTCCATGGACCGTGGTTCGGGTTATGGGTGGTGGGTTATGGGTTGGCTGGTGGGTTATGGGAATATGGGCTATTGGTTGTGGGCTATGGCTTATGGGCTTGCTTCACGGACATGGGTGGGCTGCAATCTGCCAAAATGGGCAAATGTGCGGGAGAATGAAAACCCTGGGGCATGAAATTTGCTTGCGCGTACGCCGCTATCACCTCTCAATCCGCGACGCATCCTTGCTCGCTCACCATGCGATGACCCGTCACATCTGCCACAATTGGCTTTGTGAAATTGCACACGTGCCCCTTCCAATGACGCTTGTGTTTTGCAAACATTGGAACAACGACGGACCGCGACTGATACATTCGTTCATGGCTTGCTTATGTCATGCCCTCGCGTCCGTGCCGCTGACATAATCCGTCCGTGCGACAAATTCGCCCCTCTTTCTTCCTTCCAGCCAGACGAACCCTTCCGCACGCAACACTGCAGGAATCGCTCGTCATGCCTGCTCTCAATGCTCTTTCGCAGGACGCAGGAAACGTGATCCCTTTTCCGTCCGCCCAGCCGTCCACGCCGGCACCTCTCACGCGATCACAGCGACAACTGCTATCCGAACCACTGCATGCGGGAAACTTGAAAGCGTACCTCGACGACATCTCTCTCGTCGACGTACAAGCCGTCTTGTCCCGTCATTTTCTCCAACACCAGCAGGATAGATCGATTTCCTCTTTTCTTGTCGACCCAGGGGATGGTGTTCTGCCACACGAAGCTGCGTCTGCGGTGCTGGAAGAATTGGCTAGCAAGACAGAAGATGTCGCGGTCCTTGCCACTTTGGCTTACCGCCTGATCGAAGCAAAAGGTTTGTGGAAAGGCCATCCCGATCCGAATGTCAAATCCGCAGAAGATCTCATCAGGAAGCTCGACTCTGTTGCGATATTGCGCAGGCGAACATCGTCATTGGCGCATCTGCTCTGCGACAACGGCAGAACTATGTGCGACTCATCGATGAGGCCTGGCGGCCGGGCTGGTTCGAGGCCATCCCACAGTCTATCCGCGCTCCTTCTTGGACACGACCCGAAGACCTTCCCCGCGACGTGCTCGTCCAGATCACCGCCAACGCCAAACAGGGCATCCCAATGGCTGATGCTATCGCTTGATGGTCCGAGCACATACGCCGTCGAACGGACCACGGCACCCGTCGCAGGGAACGCATCAGAGGCCCGACCGTACCGCACCTCATCCTTTCCGACATCAAACCTCTCAACAATCCGATAAGGACTCCGACAAGGGCAGACGCACCAGCGACATGTTCTTCCCGGAAGACGCCCCGACGGATCGACTGGAGGTGAAGCTGGCTGCATTGAAATCGCCCGCAAAGCCTAGACCGGACTACTCTGCTGCCGCCCCAGTATCGATCAGGAAACGTAAAAGGGATGGCCTGGAACCGATTGAGCGATCCGAAGCGGATGGGGACATTGCGGCTGTGCAAGAAGAATGGCATCGTGGCAAAGACGGAATGATGGTGAAGAGGTCCAAAAATCAATTGATCAGGAGACTTCCACTTCCGATGAGCTTGTGGCCCTGGACTCCTCGCCCCGGCTGACACGACTCTGTCAGCTCCGTGAGTGGACACGAAGGGGTCTCATCTCGAGACATGGGTGCATCCACTGACGACGCCGCGTGTGACGGCCCGGGTATTGCATTGGTATTTGGCAAGTTTGTCGACTTGTACCAGGAATTGAGATCAATCAACACGGACACCGCCAGGATGTCAGCACGCTGCTGTGACTCTTGTCGTGTCTTCGTCTTGCGCGCTTTGGCATCGTTGGAGGCCGATCTTGTACCATGTGTCCACGGGCTCGAGCGAGTGGAGCGGCACTTGTACAATGGCAGTGAAGTTCGACCTAGCCAAGACCATGGCGTGTCTCCACGCACGGTCACTCTGGTGGGAGAGGCGTTCCCCGAATGCGGATAATCTCGGATTCGTCTGATGACTCGGAGATCGACCAACGAGACTCTTAGTTGTCTTTATGCTTTTTATTCGCTGTCATTTTCGTCCTACCATATCCTTGATTGTTCGATATCGATATTTCGCAATATTTGCGGTAGAGGTTTCACAAACTCTTCCGTTCCACAGCGATTCCATCAGAGCGCGATATGGACTCGGATTGCCAGGTCATAGACTTGAACTCCTCCCCACAAGCGCGCCAAGAAGAGCTATATCTGGCAGGCCGGTATAGGGTTGGACGTTACTGGAGTGAAGACTGGGAAAAAAGTTCTGGCTGTGCCGCCATTGCTCCGACAACCCAGTGCCCCAGCCTCTGTACCTTGTAGAAACGGACTCGACTACACCTGCTATCCGACATCTACAAAGCCGCCACAACTACGTTGAGAAGGGTCGCAGGCACGACACGTCTGGGCTAAAGCGAAAGCGCGACGCCGAAGACATTCGGGATGCAGTCAAGCGTCTGCGTGACGAGAAAGAGAAGCCATTCGACACGGCAGGATGGAAGCGGGCCTACCTGCGATGGATTGTCTCGGACAACTAGTCTCTGAGGTGTGCCACTTCGCCGGCTTTGCGAGCTCTCCTAGGTGTTGACAACTCGAGAACCGTCGCTATCTTTCCCGCCAGCCATGCAACAGCTCATCGCTACATTGTCGAATGCTACGTATCGTCCAAGACGAAAGTGACGAAAGCTTCGGATAGAGTCAGAAGCTCGATATCCGTCAGCTTTGACGCTTGGTTGGCCGACAACCAGCTTGTGCTCGGCGTCACTGCACACTACCTCAACGAGCATCTGCGCGTGAAGACCGTTCTCCTCGGCCTCAGGTCTGTGTACGGAGCCCATAGCGGCGGTGCGGTTGCCGAGGAGCTGCTGACTGTCATGCGCGACTTCAAGATCAGCGATCGCGTCGGCTACTTTGTAGCGGACAATGCCTCAAACAATGACTCAGCACTCCGTGAGATCGCCAAGGAGATCGACGTCGACCCTTTACGACAACGCATACGCTGTGGCGCACACATCCTCAACCTTATGGCTAAGGCTATACTGTATGGAACCGATGGTGATTGTGTGGCAGATGCGGCTGTTACGATCCTGGCGCAGCGGTTCTCGGAAATACGCCCATGCGTGGTATTCCTGAGACTGCTCAGTAGATAGGTGGTAAGCGATCTCACTGAGCATGCTTAGATCACGTGGCACTGATCAGTAGATCAGTCCGCTCAGCGGTACTGATCACACTGAGCACACTGATCACTGTAACTACAGTACGAATCTCCTTGGTATATAGGAGCCCAAGATGTCTTCTGATATCTTGTGTTCAACTCATTGTTCATAGTGACTGCTTGGTATACAACGATACCATACCCTTGTCTCTACATTGCTTCACGCTTCAGTGCCCTCTCCACCGAGTACCAACCCGACCTCTTAGTCACCTGACTTTATACTCACGTGACGGAGTCACTTAGGCTCGTAAGATCCTAATAGCGGCCAGAGTTGCGCCGATATTCGACAGCGTCGGATCCGGCAATGTTCTGATCCAAACAGATGACTTGGCACAACTGCTCAACAAAGACTTGGCGAGTGTTGCTGTGTGGCTTAAGAGAGGTGCGCTAGGCCGATGTCACAATCTTGTGTATCATGTCAAAGGCTCACCGCGACGGCGCCGCTACTTTGAGTCTAAGCAGCGCGGGATTAGCGACAGCCGCATTTACCAGCTCGTGGCAAACGGAGGCATCCGATGGAACTCCGACCTCGAGATGATCGAGAGGGCTCTGAAATTGAAGGACGCCTTGCAGCTGTATCAGGACTATTACGCAAATGACGACGCGGATCCCCTCAATCATGAAGACTGCCTCAATACGGAGGACTGAAATGAACTCAAGGTGTTGAAGGAATTGCCGCAGCCGCTCAGACTGTGCCTGTTGACTGACACCATGGCTCACGTCGCCAGCGCGCAAGATCATCGGTCTCAAGGTCTTCTTGAGGCTCCATGAACCGCTCAGACTCGTCGAGTTCCTCGTGCGGACGTGTTCTCAATGGCAGCCGTGGAGACTGGACATCGCGTGGCTACCGCCTCTTGCAATCGGTCCAGGAAGTGTAGATAGTCTCCTCGACAGCTTTTAGCCCATCTTGCCTCTCGCTCCGATGCCTTTCAAATAAAACCATCTTGTGACTGGGATGCAGGAAGACCGAGAGACCGTAAGCCGGGGAGGCATCGCCGAGCTCATAGTACTATTGTTTCAGCCAAGATTTATGCAAGTAAGGAAGTGTTGACTGAGTGGCTGAAGCTTCAGATCCTCGAGCTTTGCAAGCAACCATTCGGTCGTACTCAGCATTGGAGTCCGATGTGCAAGGAAGCTGCTGCAATCAGCATGATAGAAAAGAATACAATGGCGACCATCGATGGATTGCATGCTGTGATCGGGCCCTAGCGCCACCACAATCTCGAATTATATCTTGGTACAAGCAAAAGCCCAGCAGGCAAGGACGTGCCTCCAAGCAGTAGTGGAAATATAGGCAAGTCATGATCTCGACTAGTGCTGATTGTGCTGCCAGCGATGACCACCTATCGTTCCAGGAAGAAGCATCGCAGCCAAGACTGCAGGTAAACTTGCTGGAGCCATCGAAGCATGCTTTCAAAAGTCACAATATATTTGCTTCCTGCGACATATGATGGCTGAACTGGTACGGTTATCTGGTCCAATTCATGTCGAATACTTACGTTCCACGTTTGTGGTCAGCCGTGCAGGTCACCCCAGCTCAAGGTGCCAGCTGGTTCTGGTACACCAATCAGAAAATATTGGAAGAACCCGCGCTCTTTTACGTCAGCCTCCTACTCAGTTGCAGTGAACTACGTCTGAGTAGCGTGCTTAGCCATCATCGGTATTGCTGGCTGCGTCACAAGTCAGTGCAGACAATCCGACAGGCTTTGAAGGACAAATCTCGCAAGACGTCTGACGGTCTTATATTAGCCGTGGGATGTATGGCTCTCTACCAATACTCACACGATGTGCAAGTCAGTAAAGCCACGATACACAGAGAGGCGCAGCGGCAGATGATTGAACAGCGCGGAGGCATGAAGCGACTGGGACTCCCACCTTTGGTGGCGATGTTGATGCGCCTCTCGGATCTATACATGTCGAGCCGTGACTTCACGATGCGATTTTCCCCGGAAATTGAGATGCGCGAGTCAGAAATCAAGTCGAACGATATATACGCGGGTCTTGTGTCTTGGGCTTCCAACCTTGGTGGTACGTGAAGTCCATCTCTAGAGACACGCATAGCAACAGTCCGTTGAGTGTACATGACTCGCCCTTGAAGATGACAAACAAAGGCCGCTGCATCATGATGAGACAGCGCAAAGACGCTGGAGAGGCTCATCGTCATGGTACGGACATTCAGCCACGTTTGTGTTGCTACTTGAGGATTGAGTACCTTAGCGAATCTCACGAGGTTAGCAAGAGCAGAAATAGAGGAATATGAAGATAGGGACCGATTGAGGTCGTATGGGTCTATCTGCGAACTTTTCCGTGGGCCGATCCTTTTCATCACCAATGTTTCGGGGTACAGATGCGAGATTTAAGCGCTACATTCTTGTCGCGAACCTTGTCTGGAGCTCGATTGTAGTAAATCGTATTTTATCATGCGCCGAAGCAGCCCCCTTCATCATGGGTCCGTGACCAGATCCAAACACTGAGCGTCATCAAAGTCCTTATTTCTAGCTTTCTTTGCCGGCTGGGTTAGAAATAATGTTTGCGCCACACTAGTGCGCTTTTTGTCGGGATGTTTCCGCGAAGCCTCAGTGAATGATTGGATGCGAAGCACGGGATATTCTGGCAGGCGTGTGGAAGTCTACCAAGGCCTACTGCATATAGCCTATAACATGTGTACTTCACAAAATCGTATCTTGTTCTTTGCCAGCGCTCTTGCTCTTCAGCTTTGGGTCCTTGGAGCTCACACGATGGTTGCCTTCAGCAAGATAAACTAAGGGCGGAGCACGCGTCCGAGAAGACACTTGTCACAATCCAGCGGTTGTGATGCCTTCAGCGGACCCTCCCGCAGAGCCTCCTCGGCTGAGTCTTGGCGCAACCCATGCTGCAAGTCAATCAGACTGAAGTCGCACGTGCCCTGCGCGGCGCTGAACTCTTTCGGGGCCGAATATTGCTTCGCTATCTCGCCGAGATCAGCCACACCGGCGTGCGTCATGCGTGCATATCGAGGCGGTGGACGATCAGGTCAATCCTGTTTCTGCGCACAAATCGGATTGTTTGCCAACAGGAGTGAGGCGGCGAGAACTTAGGTCCTGCTCCACTCTGGCGGCGCGTGTATGATTGCGCACTTGCCCGATTCGACACAGCTGAATTAAGTTTTGCTTCCGTACTCAATCAGCCCATGTGTTCAGTTACGCCTATCTAGGCCCTCGAGAACTCTTAGAGTAGTGAAGTAGTGACTGTGAACAAGGTATAGCACCTGTCCTTCACTGCAATCACTCATGGATCCATCGTCCTTAGACAGCCTCACGCATTCTGCGCTACTCTTGGATCTGGAAACAAGATGTCGAGCCATCGTTGAATCACAAGACAACAGCGGTGTCCTTCGTAATGCCCCTACCCATTGCCAGGTTACGAACATCAATCTGCAGGAGGCTCTTGATGCTTTGACCCGTGTTCTGGCTTTCCTAGAAGACGAGCCACGGGGTCTGAGCTGTCTGTCGAAAGAGGAAACAAATGTTCTTCGGCGAATCGAAGCTCGAATGCGCAAGCAAATGGAGACCTTCCAAACGATACCTGTTCCGATACTGCCAGAACCCAACGGTGCTGCTTAAGCATTTAGCCTTGTCGCGAGGCAGTAGGCTCATGTAAACATCCTCCACGACCGCCTGCGCCCGCTTTCCATGGCTTGCGACACGTGATAGCCTCTACCGCCCCTACTGGACACGATGCGCTTCGAGAACGAGGCCAGCATATCCTTTCCGATGGAGCATACACCGGGATGGCTGGAGTATCAGAGTAATGGTCAAGAGCGTGGAATATTGGAGTTCACTGGAGCAAGTTCGCGGCACCATGGCTCAACGAGAACCTCATGGCTTTCATGTCACCGCTCGATAACACCTTCCCCCGCCTCGACATAGTCTTCTGCAATATGTGTCGGTCATTGAGCAGCTGATCGTGGCGTTAGAACAAGACTGAATACATCAACGCTTTCGTTGGTTTCTCATGGCCCGCGCTCATGTGATTGTGATTTGACTCAAATATTCGTTTTGGACCCTACCCGAGTCACCTCACCAATTATGTCGTTCTCACTGCATACGAGACTTTCTGAAATGACGGAGGAGCGTGTGACGTATTTATACGGAGGTATGAGTATCTGCGGATCGTTCCGTCTCCGAGGGCTTACAGTGGTAGAGTGATGAAGTATTCTGTGGCACCATTCACAATTGCACTCAATGCATGGGGTCATCGATTGAGGCCACTGGGCTTCACCTGACCACTCTTCTCGATCCACATCAGACCTCTTCGCTCATCGTAACGACGCACTTACTGTCAAGATGATAAATGGAGCCACGGCCAAGACCATAGCTGACCAAAGCTCATTGGTACATAGATCATATCTCAGTCTACGTGTGACAGTGCCCTGAGTTACTTCCCACATGCTAGAATGTTCCACCAATCGACATGGCTTCACAACAGGATAAGGACATGGAAAATTCGGGAAACACACTCATTGGTAATGACACGATATAGGATAATCGTACGTAGCATCAAGTGGACAATCAAGCGAGTGATGTTCGACCAGATCGAGTGTTACCTTTGTCACAGTACCCTCGACCTTAGTCAAGACCAAGGAAAACTGGTGACAGTAGCTACAGTACGAATCTCTTTTGTATTGAGAATTCAACATGTCTTCCGATATCTTGTGTTCAACTCAGTGTTCATAGTGATTGCTTGGTTTACAACGATACCAGACTATTGTTTCCTACCTTGTTTCACACTTCAATGTTTTCTCTACCGAATACGTACCTAACCATTTAATCACTTGACTTCACACCCACATTACGGTAGTAAGTCGAGGCAAGAATCTAACACACACGTGTTTTTACTGCACCACGAAACGCATCGACTAATCCAATTCGGAGGATCTGAAAGATCGATGGAGATCGAGAAGAATTATTGGAATGCATTATTCCAGACAACTTCCATGACCCAAGTGTTCTTGTGTCCAACTTTGGCTAGAAGCGATATTTCTAGGTTACAGCTCCTTAAACGACAACTCAATCTAACGCGATGATCCTGTACTAGTGATAGAAGTCTGCATGATCCTTTTTGATCGCATCGGCTCCCTTTTCCGCCACCATGTAGACGGAGTTCTGGATTCGACAGTCCGGGATGACAGGAATGCAGGAAGCATCAATGACGCGTAAATTCTTGACACCATGCACCTTGAGAGTGTGGTCGACAACACCTTGACCGATGTCCTTCGACAAGCGAGCAGTACCACAAGGATGGAAAGAGGTCTGGGATCGATCCAGAACAGTCCTCTTCATAAGCTCATCATCGTGCAGGGGCATCGGAAAGGGGTACTCGGAGACGACGATATCTTTGAATCCTTCTCCGTTTTTCAGTTATCATAAGCGTAGCGAATTCCCTCACGCATAGCAATGATGTCCAGATCGTTATTGAAATAGTTCAGATTTATGTGTGGTTGCTGCAATGGATCTGCGCTGTTGAGGGTTACCTCTCCAGGGTCCGAGATTGGCCTTACGATGTCAACCATGACGGTCATATAATTCCCCTTTGTGGGTGTCGGATAGTGCCACTGAAATGCACTACCGAAAAGACAAACGAAGTCCAGCTCGAAGTGGGGCTGCCCATAAGGACAGAAAGGATCCTTGCCATCGTTAGATGCCAGTGCGTCTTGATACTCAGGACATTTCTCCAGGTATGAATCGATACGTGGAAAACCCACCATCTCCAAAAAGCCCGATCCTAGCGGGCCACCATGCTTCCCCTTCTCGTAGGCCTCTAGAGCTTCGTTGTGTTGGGCAGTGCCTTTCCGAAGAATATAGTCGTCCATACCGTAACCTTCCTTGACTTCGAGCACAAAAGGTACGCCTGGATGATCGAGAAGGTGCTGACCAACATGGGGTGAATTAACGAGGACGGGGATGTCGTGTTTCTTGAGCTCGGCCTCGGGACCGATGCCGCTGAGCATGAGCAGTTTGGGACTTTCGAAGACGCCCTGTGAAAGAATTACCTCCCGTGTAGCGTGGAAAGTCAGCTCTTCACCAGTCGAAGATATAACAGTGACGCCTGTACAGGTTTTGGTAATTTCATCGATGAGGAGCTTCTTGGAATGGACTTCGGCCAGGACCGTGACATTTGCCTTGCCATCAATCGCGAGGAAACTACCAGAGCGACGGCCTTGGTAGATCGTGTTGACGCTGTGGGTCAGCCCGTGCATCTCACCGTCAAAAATGTTCTCGGTGATAGGCTGGCCAGTAGATTTCCAAGCTTTGGTCAAAAGGTCTCGGAAAGGTTGCATCTCCGGGATCAAGGCAGAGTGCGCGATGGGGATGGGACCTCCAGTGCCAATTTTGTGGAGGTCTTTGGGATAGATGCCTTCGTCGTCATGATAGGTAGCCGGTTTGCGAAGATAGGGCTTGAGTGGCTCCCACGTCCACTCCTTGCCACCGTATTCCTCCCACATATCGAACGTAGCCTTGCAGCCGGGGACCCAAGTAAAATAGTTCAAGGAAGAACTTCCTCCAAGAGCTTTGCCCCGGGTGTTGGGTTTCTCAACACGTTCATAGTCGTCACGCTTTATCATGGTCGTTTTGTAGCTCCAGTCATACTTCGAGTTGCGGAGGTTCATGGCTTCCGCTGGGGTCCTGATGAGTGCATTGTCTTTGGAGTCGCCACTGCCGGCCTCGATTACCAATATTCTGGCATATGGATGCTCGGCTAGGCGGCCAGCTACGATGTTGCCGGCTGTACCACCACCGACAACGATGAAGTCGAAGCGAGCATTGTTTGCGATTGCCATAGTGAGTAGTTTTGATACTTTGAAATAATAGCGATGTGTTTGGAGGTCAAGGATTTCGAGACACTGAACAGATAAATGGTTCTGCTCGGAGAGATGCTTTGGACGATAGAGAATGGAGAGGGAGAACCGGTATTTATGCTTGAATATGTCGCCCAAACATCTATTTGACCGGACTCGTCACCCATGGACATCCAGCACGGCTGGATTCTGCTTACGCCGTACACTACCAAGATGGACAACTCTATGTTTGTGGTTGATCAACATACCGTTTGGCAGCTGATGGCTCTAGCCCTGTATCACTTTCGGTGCTCCTTCATCGGCCCCGACGGAATACGACGCCTTACGCCTCGCTCTTGCTGCGCAAGTCGAAGTGAACACCCTACTTCTTGTGATCGGTGATTATGCTGTTGGGCCCAGTACCGGCATTCTTCTTGGCTGACAGTATCTCAAACGATTCCACTTCTTGATCGATCATCTCATCTAATTGTGCGGTTCTCCTTTACCAAAGGTCACACAGATCTAGTGCCATCACACACCTTCCGAATAAGAATGATTCAACACGAGATACACGTTCGGAGGCTGCACATTGATTCGTGCGTGAATCACACCCAGTGAGGACGTCAGCGTGAGATGTATGGCACTATTAGGCGCCAATAAGGTTGTCGAAGGATTTGATTAGGTTCTAAAGCCAAAAGCGGTAGAAAAGGTGCGAGAGATCTCTCGGGGCCGACCTCCAGATATGGTGGGATTTGCGCGATTTCTGGGTACTGGGTCTCCCCCGAAAGGTATGATGGAGTTTTGGCGGAAACATTGAGTTCCGCGAACCTCCGTGATCAGGGATTGCGGTCAGTCACGATGCTTAGGTGCTCGTATAAACTATAACACGAGATCATGCTGGCAGGAAAATGAGCATAACGTTGATTTTCATACTATCCTTCACACAAACGACTCCTGTTGTACAACGTTGTAGCTTCGGTGATTACCGACAGCTTGTATTTTTTTTGAATCATACTGCATTCAAGCTATATAGCTTATGGTACATCGGCTATCTTCTCGACGGCTTCTATGATTTCTAAGTGTGCTCCCGCGCCAATCTTCTACTGTACAACCCTGCTCGCCGTTCCGCCTCAATCGAGCCGCCCCTACCTTTGGGCATCAAGCCCTCCTACTTTCCTATCATTGTTGTGCTGCAACTCCCTGACCCACTACTCATCATCCTCCATCATATCTTCTTCCTCTTCTCCGTTTCGATCTAGTCGTTCGACGTCCCACGAGTCAGCTTTATGGGTTTCGGCCGCTGGTCTCTTGCCTATCTCTGTTTTCTCCACGAATTCGAGCATGTCCACTATCGCTTTGTCTTCAACAAGGTCTTGAAATTCCTCCAATCTGGCGTTTCACCGAGTGCGATATCTTTGGCAGCCAGGCTCCACAGCATCGCCTCTCTCTCCCTGCGCCACTTTCGGCACTCGAGCAGAAGGTGCGCGATACTCTGTCTCCTCTCGCTGCACCACCAACAGCGTGCTTCATCAGCTTTCCCGAGTCTCCTTAGGTGCTCGCCCGTTATGGCATGACCCGACTTGAGTTGCAGGTATCGCGCGGCGACTGACTTCCTTGCGTCTTTGACGTGTCCGTTCAGTCTCGTTGCTGGTTTGCCCCTCGCTCTGATGGCCTGCTTCACGTATGACAGTGAGGCTGATCTCATTACTTTGGGCTGTTGTCTTGCCGCACGCTGTGCACTTGTGCTTGCATTCTTCTAGCCATTGCTGCTGATGCTGTCTGGAAGCCATGTCAGGGCCACTGCACCGCCTCCTTCCTTGGCTCGCCTTGCTTGAACTTCCGCATCGATGATGCTGTTTAGCACCCAGCGGTATGGGTTTTGTATCTTCGCCAGCGCTAGTCTTGACTTGGTCACCACCTCTGCGTTCCGGTGGTATGTCTTCGAGAGAATCGAAGGCAGCTCCTTCAGAGCCAGGCCAACCGCGAAGACTGCTGCGTCAGTCCCCATGATGTATGTACTCAGAGACATCGTTCTGGACTTCCATCCGTCTCGCTCTTTCCATGCCGCTCCCACTCCGAAACTGAGGTTTTCAGCCGCGTCCACAAACACTGTCGTCTGCTGTGGGTTGTTGGGGAGCATCCGCACCGGCATCCGTGAGTATCCTTGCGTCCGTATCTCTGGACCTGGTTCCGGGCTGCTCCTTCGTACCTGTAGAGCTCACATACTCGGAAGTTGGCAGGCAGCAGCTGATGTGTTGGGTGATCACCTCCCGCGCTGAAGGCCCTCATCGCGTATCTAGCCTATCGGTAATTGAGCAGTTCCTTTGCGCAAGGAAAGCACGCCTGCTCCTGGAGGAAAGCTAAAAGTGTCGATCTCATCAAGCCTGTGGTGGCTCTTGCTTGGCTGTTAAGCAACAGCTGCAACTTGTTTGCTTGGTCTTGCTGACCTCTCCACCAGATTTGTGAGCCGTA
Source organism: Cladosporium cladosporioides (assembly GCA_002901145.1). Taxonomy (NCBI): domain Eukaryota; kingdom Fungi; phylum Ascomycota; class Dothideomycetes; order Cladosporiales; family Cladosporiaceae; genus Cladosporium; species Cladosporium cladosporioides. Next base: position 80,199 of record NOXB01000027.1, read on the forward strand.
CAGTGCTACCGAGGTGACTGCCGCGACCACGACTCTCCGCCTCAAACTGATGAACAGGCCACCGTTACTTCTGCTGAGGCTTGCCACTCGGTGTCGAGCACCCTTAGCGCTCGCAAATTTGTTCTCGAAGTGGGTCTGGAAGTTCAGCTTTGAGTCCAGCCAGAAGCCAAGCCACTTTGTCACTTCTTGCTTGATCGAGAACGATTGTTCCCCAATACTAACGACGACTTCCTTTGCAGCTTGAAGGACTTTTCTGCGTCTACTGAACTGTGACACTTCGGTTCTGCTGACTTCGAACTCTACTTTGTTGTCGGAGCCGGCGCCCATCAAGCGTTGATCTTTGTCTCTACGAGTCAGGACCTTGACAACTCCCTCCACGGCTGCCTGCGCCCTACCCGTCGTTCACAACTTGCGACGGCATGCTACCCTCTGCAGCACCTAGCGGAAACGAAGCATCTCGAGAACGAAACCCTCATCGCCTTTCCTACCGAGCATACATAGCTTTGCGGTAAATAGGTCTTCAGAATAGTGGTGAACGAGGTGTTATATTGGATTTCGATGGGGCCAGTTCATGACAGCATGGCGTTGGGTTGATCCTAGGAGCTTGCACAGCACAGTAACACCTTTCCTAGCAATCGACGCAAGCTTGTACGACACGTGTCGATTGGCGAGCAGCTACAACATGAAACAAAATGGCACTGCATCTGTCAACGATTTCGTTGATTCCTCGTAGTCTACATTCAGAGTATTATGACGTTAGCTCAAACATCCATTGTTGACCCTATCCAGATCAGCTCACCAATTGTGCCGTTCTCCTATACACGAAATTTCTGCAAACGACGGTGAACTGACTGACGTGTGTACTTTATTCGCTCCTGTACCAGCGACCCGTTCTGTGTTATCATTCGCCGAGCGATAGAGTATCGTGTAGGGCTGACACATTTGCTCTCAATGCACGTAATCACGGTTCATGGCCATCATGCCTAAGGCTGTCGCATGCGAGTGATGACTAATCATGCTCGAGCGAATCAGATTGACGGAAGTTAGCGGAGAAATCTACGGAGTATGAACACTTGCTGATGTTCGGGGCCGAATGAATGCCAAACTCCTAACTACCCCAGTCCCACGCTATGGGCTCATGATGAAGCACAATATGCTTGTCGGTACACGTGCGTATACGATCCAGAGACTTGATCAGAGTCCTAGTGAAGCACTTCACCACCATCAAGTGCTTACCCTGATTCTCCCCATGTGTGATCCGTGCAACACATGCTTTGAAATGTTGTCTAGAAGACCGCAATCCTCTGCTGAGGTTGCAACATCACTTGTCTGGGTCCACTTTTGTTCGCTTGGAGTATTTCCAAGTACGCGGTATGTGACGGAGAGTCGGGGGAGTCGGAAGTGTCCTGCAAGGTTTTTGTCATCTTCGGCAGATGATGGAAACGTCAAGAGTGCATATCATACTACACACCTGGTCGGTCTTGGAACTTCCATAGGACATGACCTGGTAATGTGACTTCAAAGATCGCCTCTGTGTTTTATCTCAGGCACCCAACAAGTCGGCTGTGACCAGAGATTCTGCCGTTTTCACGCGCTCGGTACTACGCTGAACCCTCCATTCCGGCCCGCAGCTCGGGGGTCTACGAAGCAATGCTCTCTACGTAACAACTTTTAAGTTTGATCGTTATGTACCAGTGTAAGTCAAAGGGCAAGTGCAGGGTACACGAGCGTTTCATTGCAAGGGCTTGGAACAGGGGAACACAAGCAAAGTCGTGATGGAAATCTTTTGAACACAAGCAAAAGAGAGCCGCGAACAATCGTGTCTTCTTCAATTTGTCTTAGAGCAAGAGTCGACGAAGCAGTCAGATTTCCGGAAGAGAAAAGCCGACCTTGATGACGACCAGCAGAACTTGAAGGACTACATCAAGAATGATGGTTAGATGAAGACGATGACGGATACTGAAAGCAAGGACATTGCGCATCACATTCTCGTGAATGGTCATCTGCCATCTTAACCTCTTGACTGGAGATTAATATGTGTCAAGTGGAGATAAGGAGTTTCTTGGAACCGAACACTAGTCTTGGGATTTGATTTGAGCCCGTGCTAATTTCGTGTTCGCGGAAGAATTTGAATGGCATATTACATGTAGTCCAGCCTTGTGTTGACACTTGCGCCCATGGCTTTCGATCTTGGCGGCTTTTGGTGTATCAAGCCGATCGCGAATTGAATGGTGACCTCGTTTCTCGAACATGGCAGGCATATCCGTACAAGCTTCTTGTCGGTAACTCAATGCCCCGTGACGGGCTCTCATCGTTGCTTGGAAGTCGTAAAGTCGACTCGTTGACAATAGTTCTCGCTACAGGACCTCATGACATGGTCCATGTGGAATAAGCTGGCTGACCAATATTGGAACCAGGCTAAAATATGAGTCGCTGACAGCCACCATACATTATCGACCACACTTTGGTTGAGTTCTCTAGACACGAACTGTAGAGTAGGGACTGCAAAGCGTCCTGCTCCTTGGTCATACTGCTGCATGCAAAGTGCGATTGCTCAGAAAGATCCAGGGACTACGGGCGCAAATTCAGTCGTGGAGTATTCAGACCAGAAACGCATTGTTGTGACCGGGAGCGTAGACCAGGAAGTGTCTGTGCCTGAGGGAATGATTGTAGCGTCTGACGCAATATAGGCATTGAGACGAGGGAAAGTGTTCCCAGCTTGCCCAGCGTCGAATTCGATGTCTTCAGCACTCTCTGGAAAGTACAAGATGTTCGAGTCAAGGCCTGACCTCTCCCAAACTTCGTCGCGTTTCTTCCTGATGAGCCTCCAGACTTCTTTTCCGCCACTCGAGAGATGACGAGTATCAACACAACCCCCCTCCGCAGATGTAATGCCATCTCTGTTCGAAGTCTCACACATGGAAAGACCAAGGTCGACCAATTGCCTGGTCTCGTTCGCCAGGGAATCTCGGGAAAATCTTCAAGCTCACTAATGAGAGTGACCATACTATGTAACGGTTGATGCTGTCCGGGCCAATACCAGTGCCATGGTTGAAAGCTCTATCCTCCGCCAATTTGAGGAAGTGGAGTAAAAACATCCTGCAGTTTGCAACGCCACTACACCTATCAGTATGTAGAGATTCGAGCTCCGCACGAAGGCAACATACCTGGGTAATTTTTTTTCAGATGCTTCAGCAGCCCGTGCTGTCGGATTGAGCCATACATGATGGCATAGGGTTGTGCTGCAAGCATAGACAGCACTGACGTCGCGAAAGATGCCAAGACTGGGCTTGACTCGAGTTTATGCAGTTGCTCAGGAGATATTGGCCGGCCAACCCATGATAATTGGGAGGGATCTACGACCTGTTAGATCTGATACTTGCGATTGTACAAATCTTGGCTGATCTCTTCAGCAATGGACAAGATGCTGTCGACATCAGATTCCGTAACTTTGTCGCGATGGAGAAGACGCAAGAAATCACTCATATGATGGTAGAATGTGTATTGGCCGCCGACAAAAATCCCGAGGACAGTCTTGGTCGTATTCGAGGGGTGTTCTGTCGCTGCGTCGATCTTACCATCTTCATCGGGATGCTCCACGTAATAGAGCTTGCTTTCAATCAGGGGCGGGAGTCCGCTAGCGAGAGCGATTTGCGCGTCTGTCGTGATGAGAGTCCACCATCTGTCATTAACACGTCAATGGGTCAATCGCAGGCGCGTACTCTGGTAAGTCAAATTGTTCTGGCTCTTACAGGTGCCGTCGCACTTGGACGTCTGTCGGTTTCAAGCTCCAAAGTGGGCTGGTTCTCGATGCAGGCCTTCATATTGTTAGTGGTATGCGGTCCCCGTCTTTTCCAAGCACAGAATCACGTACCAAGCATCTGTGCAACTCTGAAGGCCAGGCCAATGAACGAGCAGCAGTCGAGTGGCTGCTCTTCTCTGAGCCAAGTGGAATTAAGTATGAGGAAGGCAGCAAAGGTCCGCAAGGACGGAGAGTTCGGAAATCCCGCCATTCGTACTGCACAGATGGTGAGCTCATGGAGCCGGGAAGATAGCGTCTCCACGAGAACCTAAGCCGAAGTGTTGCTCAAGAGTCTTCCTTGAGCAGACAACACAACCCGCAAACATGACCGCCGAGTATAGTGCAATAAAATGGGCACTGGGCAAGTAGTTGTCCTGCATTCCACCACGCCTGAGTCTTCCGGGTGAGTATCAATGTCTACGCCGTCATAACGTTACCAGGTTTGCGACTTACCACGACACGAATCTGTCAGCTTCACCAAGGAACAATGCCCCATCGAAGAGGGGCTTCATAGTGTGATAACCATTGAAATATGCTTGAACCAGAGCTTCATAAGTTTGGTCAACTGGTAGCTGGTACGCAAGTCTTGACAAAGGTGAAATCTTCGAAGAGTGATGGTCGTTCCCTTCTTGCAGTTCCAGAGATGCTTGGGGTAACATCTGGAAAATATCGCCGGACAGCCGTTGGGAAGTATTCGAGAGAGTCTTTAGAGTCTGCGAGCTGGCCGAGTTCGTTGACTCAACTGTTAAGTCGGCGGAGGTGGGCTCCTTGGAGCCTCGAGGCCGATGAATTCTGTGTTCGCCTCGGGCACGGACAAGACGGTCGATATCTCGGAACTAAGATTAATATCAATAAACACCACCTAAAACCTTGGCCAAAATGAGAACTCTACCTCGCTTTCAGGGCTTGCGAAGTACGTTGGTGAGATATACGTGCTCTTAGTTTGAGCTCCTAAATGCAAGTAACCGGGATCCTTCGTGTTTTGAGCGCTTCTCGTCTCGTGTGAGGCACCATGGAAATTGCTCACAATGCCTATAGTAGTCAGCATCCGGCCAGAAATTCAGCGATCATGATCTTAACCTTGGTCAAATACCGGCAACGTGTGGTTCAAATCACTCAGTCGACGTGGTATGGCCAGCCAATCTCTGGTGCTCTGGGACTCATCTGGCGGTATGTCAGGAAAATCTCAGGCACTGTCACAGGCACCATACCGATAAAGATAGGCTCGACTGTGGAACCCCCAATAATGTCAGCATAGCGGCAGTGAACGCCATCACGAGCGCATCTCTCGCAAGAAGGCCGTAACTATACCGTGCAAGATTAGCGTGATAAACCACAGGATTGACTGGTCGTGATTATGGCACCTTGTTGCATCGTAGTTTCCTTTCTGCGCATCGTGAGCACGCGCGCGCTGGTCGTGGTCTCGTTGCTGATGCCATCTGTACGTGTAGTTCTATGGTTACGTCAGATTTAGTCCGTACTTAGACCACTTGCAAAATAGTAGTTCGTGTTGCATTCATGTCTGTTTGTTACGGCTTTGCGCAGATGTTGGCAATATCAGATCGATGTGGGCATGATACGGTGCCCGCCAACTCCCCTTCCTCCTTAAATCTTGGCATGGAAGGCCACTTCACTACAAGCACGGAGCACTCCACTCATTCTTGACTCGCTTCACCCAAACAAGATGGTACGTACGCTTCTGAGTAAAGCTTCTCGGAGTCCGTAACGAATTTCCGCTGCAATGCTTCGAAATGCTCTGCATTTCGGTGCTATATGTATACTCCATACGAGCCCGTAGTCTTGGTATCGACCCCGGGCTGTTCCTGAATCTGGGCTCGCGCACCGCCTAAGCTGGAGCTTTCTTATGAGTGAGCCAGTCACCATTCAGTTCTCCAGTTTCTTCTCGGACGTTACAAAGGCCTTCGGGTCCGTGGTGTCCCTGTTTTTTGCTCTTCTTCAGCCCCTCTCGCCCGTGTAAAGACTTGCTCGAGTGCTTCGCTCTTATGTTGGCGGACACAAGCTTAGTGAAAAGACGAAGCACTTTTTCGCCAACCTCACCCAGCGTTTCTTGAATCACATTATTGCTATGTGTCGTTGGAAGATGGCGCATGCTTTTTAGGCCTTTTGGAACTTCGGAGCCGAGCCGCGTAGACTCCGTGGGCTTTGGCTCGGTAGCCTCCTAGCTTCTGGACCTCAGAGTACGTAAGGTTGCAATTTTCCCTCGCTGTGGTTGCCATCTCTTCCCGCAGAGGTCTAGCAGCCAGCTTTGATCAAGTTTGTGGCTCGTTGACCTGTTAGACGATGTTGTAAAGTGATAGCTATGTTCTGACTGTCTCGACCCGCAAGCTACATGATCCGGAAGCTGCGAGGTTTTGCGAGGTCCATACCTATGAACAACTTTTCCCACAAAACCCTCTTGCTATATTGGCCACAGCTCTACATGCAGATAGCAGCAGCGTCCACAACGATGGCCTGTAAAGCTTACGAGCTCTTGTTCTTGTTTATCACTAAGCAATTGCCCGGATGTGTGGCCGCTAGCCCGAGAGGTCTCCTCGTGGAAACGAACACACTTGTGAGCGTCGATTGCATCATTCCACACTATTCACGGTAGTCATTTACCCTGCGGTGCCAAGGGAACCTTGAATGTACAGGCATGATATGCGCTGATGAACATCGCCAGGAGACCAGCCGGCGACAACAAATTTTCGCATCAAGTGTGCCTGGGGTGAAGCTGTGCCCATGGTGAGAAAGCTTGTGGCACTCACTGATACACTTTGTATGAAAGCTGGGAAAGCTTGTTTACTAAGCTGGGCGCGGGCCACAATTTATCCGGTCACGTGTTCAACCTCGGGCCCGAAGATGAAATGGAGGATTCGAGCAGTACTGTGGTTAAGCGCATTCCGGCGCCGAGCTTGGGAAAATTGGTGAGATGAGCAACGCTCTCGCTTTTCATGCACAGAGCTTGGACGGTGCATCAGTAGTGTAACGAGAGGGACAGGAGGTGAAGTATGTTCCATGATAACCGGGTCATGAGTGGATGGTAAACTGACATGACACATACTGGACAGGAACGTGCAAGCATCTGACCACGCATGTTTTGGGCTAGGCTCGTGACACGCATATATTGCTGTTGATCACAATATGACGAGCGAGCTGGGATCCGGCGTCGCCTTCACATCATGGATCACATTCGCGTTTCTTCGAGCTGTACCCCAAGTATGATTCTGCTTAGATTGGTGTTTTCGTTTATATCTACACCTATATTCCACCCGCAGTGCATACTCTACTCTAGGCTAAGCGATATGCTTGCTTTGTTATACCACGTATCAGGCACACTATCTGCACCATGATACTGGTCGGGCCTAACGGGGCTGAGCCCCAGCATGGCCGAGTGATCTGACCAAGGAACGGCGGGACTCCAGTTAAGACTACCAATGCTGAAGAATTCGGTGTACTCGCACATTGCAGTCGATGTGGGGACTTGCGTTCTCACTGAAGTAGAAATCGGAGTCACGGCAACCTGAGTTACCGGTCGTTTGACCAGAAGTCTGATGGAGTCTCATGAGGTTCCATTCTCTCTGCTGGAAGTACATCCTGAGGGACACGTCGGAGATAGTCTTGGAGACGGGATACTCCCGGAAGGTGGAATAGATATGGCGGTGTTGGAATGCTCGACGTCCGAAGTGTCGTCCACTTCGCGCGAGAGCGGAGACGACAAGTCGCTGCCTGTCGTAACACCGCTATGATAAGAGGATGGTGCAACGCCCTGGCCGCATGAAGCACATTCGACCGTCCCCAGCTTGCTCCGCGCAGAATCCTCGCCAGAGATTCCAAGGGAGTTGAAGATACCGTAGATTGTTTCCGGCTCGCTAGCAATCGTATACTGATCGACCGCATCACCCGTGTGATTGGCAAGTGCTCGAGTCGCCCTCGTCGTGCGAGAGTACAACTCTCGTATGCCCTGCACCAGTCGCTCGTGCTGCATCTCGAGAAGCTCCACGTACTCGCTCGAAGCTTTGACACGTCTGTTACGCTTCCTTGAACTGTGTCTTGCTCAGCGAAAGTTATGAGTGGTTCAACAGGTCACATACGTGTATTGACAAATGATGTCGGACTGCTCGCACTTCGAACAAGGTAGCATTCCATCACATCGCGTCTTTCTGATCCGACAGTGGTCGCACGCGTTGTAACTCGTGATCTGTGCTTAGAGCTTCCAGATTTAGACATATCTGATTGTGTTACCTCCGTACCTGTGGTCATATTTCTGGTTGATGACATTGTTCAAATGAGGTTTGACGGGGACGTAGCTAACGACTCCATTCACAGACTTTGATATCGTCAGCTCGCCACTTATATACCTGGGTAGACCGAACTGATGCTCGTAAGCTCACAATGCTACGAGTGTATCCTTGGATTATCTTGCACGTGACCAACGCTTTCGGACCCGACAAGTCACGAAGGAATGCCCCGCCAAGCTAGACATGAGATTTTCATCATTCACCGTCGTTCGCAAGCGAAAGTCCAGCATCCGACCTCCCCCGCTCCCAAGCTCTGGCGGAAGCCTCGGAACAAACCGTGTACCAATCAGAACATTACATACGTGCAAGACATGCGATCGACAAGCGACCTTACGGTTTGCCGATCGAGACAACATGCGGCCTTCGGCTGGAGGGAGGTGGATCTCTCGTGCCAGTACCACTGAATCAAGTTCTTCTTGCTCACCATCGGTCCGATTCACCCGCCTGGCTTCCTGTACAGTCTCTTCGTGAGATCACAACTTCCCGAGTCTCCAAGGGTATTGTGCTCTACTCGCTCGCCTGAGCAGCCGCTTCCACATCGGACGGATTTCTCGCTACCACTCTTCTGTTCGGGCCCGATAAAGCTTTACCTCTGGATTCAAGACTGCTGAGCCTATCTCGATGTGAGCCTATCACTCAAGGTGCATGTGAGCGGAGTAGCATAGTCTTATCTAGGAATGGCCCGAACTAGTTGACCAATGGAGAACATTGCAACCAATATTCCGCGTGAGAGCCATATGTGACATGGAAACTTGTGACTGTTTGAGGTTGGCTGAGGTATGTTTCGATGATGAGCACATCTCGCGTTCGATGAATCTTCCCAGCTGGCCGTGATGACACCACTCGTATCTTTTAGAAACCCGCGCACAGCATGCACCTCGTCACTTGTCCAGCCTTTTCACAGCTTTCCCCTCTAGTCATCCCTACAAGCATGACCGTCCCATTCGAGCGTACCCACTTCAAAAGCTGGCAACTGGCAAATGTTCCAAACCAGGATCCAATAATATTGGACCTTTTACTGCAACCCCGCAACTCACAAAGTCGCTTGAAGACGTATGTCCCAGGAGACACCATGCGTGGTAATGTTGAAGCTCACGTCATTGGTCCTCTGGAACTTGTCGACGTGAAGGTCCATTTAAAAGGTACAATAAGGCATGTGACGCAACACTCATTCTGACAAGCACAGGAGTCACACGCTTCTGGATACCATCGCACAAAAGCAGGAAAGGCGTCAAGTGGTATGAGCATGAAGTTAGCATCACCGCAGCCTTCCCCTATAATATTTGTTCTGACAACCCAAAGTTTTTCAAGCAGGAGTGCAGCATCCTGAGAAGCTTTCACAGAAGTGTAGGTTGGGGGATTATGCATAGTGCGACCTCATTTGAGTGTTACATCGCCAACCACCTTCCTGCCGAAGGTCGCGAAGCTCAACATCGTGCTCTAGCGCGCCTTCCACCGTCAGTTGCTCAAGGTGAGGCTCGCTTTGACAAACGGGCAAGCTTTACATGCAGCCACTCATCGAATTCTCGGTTTCATTCAGCGTCTCATACCGAGGGTCTCAGGAGCAGAGACTGTCAAAAGTATCGAGTTGCATTGTCCTATAACATGGCGTCCTTGGACTTCGAGCCGCCGTTGTACAAGTACTTGCATGTGAGCAAAGAGCAACACGTGCCATACTTGGCTGAGAAAAAATCGCTTGCCCGAAGTTTGCCGAAGTCGGGCTCTCGATGCATGGCACAGAACCGTTGCGCTCATCCCCAGGCTGTAGCATCCAGCACACGAAGCGATACCTCCAGGTCAGTGGGCTCCAAACACGTCAACCCCACAAACAGAAACGACTGTTACTTACACGTGGAAAGCATTCTGGTCAGCAAGACATGCTACGGTGCTTTGCTGTCAGACGGCTTGCCCACGCGCAACAACTGCGATGAAGCTGTGAAGCTTCGAAGTAAGATAACAAAGCTGGGTACTCGCAAGTGCCAATTTATCGTCCGCAGTCCGCAAACACAACTGCTCCCCGCCAACCCATACTGCAATCTTCTATTGCTACCGATCCAGTCCAGTATCGTGGTCCCACCATCATTTGCCACTCCTCACGCGACTCGGGACTACACACTTCGAGTGACAGTCTCTTTCAAGGGCTTTCATCACGGCGCGCTAGCTCTTGAAGCCGGATTGCAGGTCAATCAATGTTTTGAGACCAAGCCTCCAGAGAGAGTGATGTCTACACTGAGATTGACGGAGAGCAACATGGAGGACGATATCGAGGTGCGGGACCCTTGATTACAATGTTCCGCCGAGTATTTGCTAATCCCGAAGTCAGCCAGTTCCGCCTTATGCATCTTGAACGCATATCAAGATGTGCTTCTCACATGGGCTCAATAGGCGTGCAAAGGACGAAGAATATGAATATGTGGTGCTCTTTGGATGGAAAGAATTGGTAGAAGATAGTCAAGCTCAAGTACACTAGTTTACACGTACTTTACCTACGCTTTTCGCTGTTGCGGCAAACGCTCACTGGGATGGGCTTACTGATCTGTCGAAATGGTGCCATTGGTCTGGCACTTTTTGACATGAGTGTAAGATCCAATGGTGGTATGAGGATCGGTTGGTGAAAGTGAAGTTTATGGCATACCATGTGCAATCAACCAGAGAAGGGATATACCCGACGTCGCCATAGCATCGGGTACTGTTCGCACGAATCCATGTGTGCCGGTTGAACCAGATCCTCTGTGGTCACATCCAATCGTAGTTTTGCCAGAAGCAGAGTTGCAGTATGGTCCGTTCCGGATCTCAACTTATCCACCAGTGTCTCCAATACGCGAAGCTGTGACACCAACTCTTGCAGCTTGCGTCTGAAGTCAGAATCCTTGCTCAAACCATCGCAGACATCCCACAACATCGTGCACCGCGAGATAGGCACCGCTGGCAGGTCGGACGCTGCCCAGAACATCTCGTCTTCCTTCGACGGCATTGTATACACGCGCTCTTCACTGGTGGTCCTCGTATGTGCTCGTGTCCTCGATTCTAGCCTCGCACCATGTGTGGCCGATGGTATCGGCATTCGGATTGCGCTTTGTTTCCATTGGATCGATCTTGAGAGTACTGTTGACGCCTGTCTATTCCTCGGATTGCGTATGGCAGTCTCGTGAACCAAATCATGGTCTACCCTCGCTCGCATCAGATTGTCTGATGGAGGGCTTGTGCTCAGCACAGCCGAAGCTATAGGGTTGTATGTTGAATCTCAGCGGTATGACGCTTCACCGGGACAACTTCACATGCCTTTCTAGTCATGGCGTCTTCGGTAAATTTGTAGCGCGGTTCATGAAATCTGTCTCCCCTTGATTGGATGATTCTGACAAATCCGAGTTGTGATTGATCTTTGACGTGTCCGCGAAGGCCAGTTATTGTGATTATGTAAAGGCATCGGCCGATCTAAACACTGGGAATAGTCTGATATGTTGAAGGTGCCGCACAGAAGTGGTGCTTGTACTTTTCCTCCGAGCCCCTGCAGGCAACACATCCATCACTCATACAGTTATCGCTCCAGTTATTTACGTCGCTCAAAATTGCTCGGCTTCTCGGTCCGGCCACTGGTGTTGTGTACAAGGCAAACCTGCTGCAGGGGCTTCGACCACAGCGGCTCGGGGCCGAAGAAATTTATGCGGCCATTGCGTCTGAAATAATTCGCCTCCAGAACTAACGGCACATGTCGCGCGGTTTCATGTCGAGATATGCGTATGCTGTATTCGGGGCTCAATATCTTGATTCGATGACTAGACAAGCTCTTTGAAATCACTGGGCGTGAGATCTGTGCACTGGTACAATCACTACTTTTGCATCCTGCATAGGTCCGCTTTAGCAGCCCGAGACGAGTGAAGAAGTCTGCACAATAGCAGGTTGCTGCGCTTGTTCGGGAATTGTGAGGATTGTGCACATTTCACCACTGTTAGTCTGACAATTTCCATCTTCACACTGTCTCCGACATGTAGTAGCAGGAAGTTGAGAGGATCGCCGCACTACTCCGTTGGTTTTCGAAGTGACCCAGAACTCATTATGCGAGTCTTATAAAGCCGGCTAGCTGCTTGGTACATACTGCTCCAAGGTCACAGAAATTGCCAACGCGATATGACATTGCAAGCTTGTTGGTTCTGACCGTTACAAAAATCTGTTCAAACACATCCTCGGTCGACCACTCGTTTAAGAACTTCCCAAGGGCCTTACAAAGTTGCCGACCTTCGATCACTCCCTATTATTCTATCATCTTTACGTATTTGCTGCGAACATGATTCGACTATCTCGGTTTGCTGACAAACCAACGGGTAGCCACAACGAGCAAGAAACGAACATATAAGTTACGACGAAAAAGATCTACATCTTTCGTGGGTGAAGGCAGCTGGTAGAATGTGCAATGATATAATGTGCAGATCAGCGCAGTTGTGTTCAAGAGCAGACTGGTTGTGACGGTATACAGTATACCAAGTTCGTCGTCGATTGTCCACTACCTTTCCGTAAAGATACCTACGAAGTATCTAACACCGTTTCAAGACCACAGACGAACGTACAGACATCAACAGTCTTCTTGAGAATTCCATAAGAATTGTCCTGTACGGAGCAGATTGCGCACTGTATCAAATTTGCGACCGGTGTGCAACACGAGCCTTCAGAGCCTCGCCCAGACCCTGATCGACCTTGGCAAAATATGCTTCATACGATCAGTCTCTGCAGCAGCACTCACAATAATACAAAGGGTATACTTACAGTAAACTTGGTCGCGAAGAGATTCTTTGACGTCAAGGAGTGTAGTACCAATGTTGTCAAGGAATTGATCTCGGGCCCCTTCCTTTTGTATGAGAGCCCATAGCATCCTGGGCTGCTCAAAATCCTTGTCAGTGACTCCAGTCGAGTAGACCTGCACTTTACCGTTCCAGTGTTCGTGAGTAGGCACACTATGTCTGCTGCTCAGATTGACAGGTCTGAGCTCGGATCTGATGTAATCCGGATCGCCTCCATAATTGCCGTCGAGTCGTGCACGACCGTCTCGTTCGTAGGGATTGTAGACCTTGACATGAGCACGATTGGACGGAAGTTGTTGGTAGTTGGCGCCCAGGCGGTAGCGGGCAGCATCCGGGTAAGCAAACATACGTGCCTGAAGGACTACTCTCGAGCATTAGCGACGCGTCCTCACAGCAAGATCAAGTCATTCAACTCACCCATGTCTGCGGAAGGTCCGATGCCTGGGACCATATTTGACGGCGAGAAAGCAGCTTGTTCGATGTCTTGGAAGTAGTTGTTGGGCTGGATCAAGTTAGCCGAAGCTGGTTGCACACGACAAACGACGTCCTACATTGCGATCTAGCGTCAGTCTCCCAACACGCCTCAAAGGGTACATAGCGTGAGGCCATGTGAACGTGCAATCAAAGATGTCGTAAGGTGCCGATTGCACCTCCTCGGTTTGATGACCTGGACGTAGAGTAGCCACGTGGGGTAATCGCCATTTTCAATCGCTCCAAATAAGTCCTTGACATGGTAGTCTGGGTCCGTTCCAGCAAGCCTTTCGGCCGTCTGCGGGTCGAGGGTTTCTATGCCGCCCTCGGGCTTCCAGTGCCACTTCACGTACACAAACGTACCGTCCTCCTTTGTAAGGGTGTAAGTGTGTACTCCGAATCCGTTGATGTGGCGCAAAGACGCCGGAATACCACGTTGCCCGAAAAGATGGATGAGGCGTGGATTCCCTCCGGATTGTTCACATGGTAATCCCAAAACATGGTGTTGTCCGGCACATTGGTTCTGGGGTGCTTCTTGTGGCTCCGGTTCATGCTCGGAAACTTTATCGGATCGCGTAGAAAGAAAACAGGGAGGTCATTGAAGACCAGATCTTGATTGCCGTCTTCCGTGTAGAACTCGTCGACCAGCCGCGCACGTCTCTTACGGTATCGGCAGAGCCCTTCTCGCCACCGACAGTGGAGATCCGGGTCATGATTTCTGTCTTCTTACCGACTTCCGACAGGAACTTCGCATCGGTGAGATCGGTAACGTCGTCGAGTACCTCAAAATGGCCAAATGCGCGCGGCAGCTTTGGCGTGGACCATCCTAAGGCATGTAAGTGACAATTCCTTGGTGCAAAGCTGTTCATGAACCTGCCTTTCAGGTATACGTTCCCGGGAGAAGTGAGCAAGGACTTCGATCAGCTGAGTGTCGCTCAGGACCGCGAGCCCGCCATTGCCTGAGGCGAGCCGGACCTCCTGGGCTGATCCGGGGTCGGCGCATGGTTGACCTTCACAAGGCGGCAACTTGGTAAGCTGGCATCAGAATATCTCGAAGGGTACTGCGACATACCCTCGGCCAAGGTGTAAGTGGGAGTCTGGCGTGTCATCTACCATAGCCACTTACGTTAGTGAGGCTCTCCACTGGTTGCACAGCGTGAACTTACATCGGCCATTCTGGATTGTATTATCGACTTATGAATCAAGCTTGCCAATTACTTGCAGACCAGGTGTCCGAAGGGGTCGGAAGCAATCTTATGTTGATTCCGCTACCCAACGTGTCAACCACTTTCTGTTCTTGTCCCGCTTGTACGTTGCCTTAGGCGAAGCCCCACTGTTTGTGCATGATGAATGTGGCGCCTGCTCAGTTGAGACACGCATTCCCCTCGGATCCTTAGTCCAGAATCGCGAGCTAAAGCTGGACGACGGGGCCGACGCTGGGTCAGCTGAGAGTGCTCTGCTCAAGCGAGATCCGCGCCGATAGAATTAAGCTTTCAATTGTGGAGTCATGCCAAATCCGTGGCAGCCGATTCGTGGCAATCATGGGATTGCATAGCAAAGATGACTTCCTTGCTCTGCAACCATGGGGGACTTGCATTGGGAACTCAATTACGACCACTTGCTACGATGCGACGATAGCTGGTCCGAACAATAGCTAGAGACCGCCACAAAATCGTAGCTGTCAATCCGCGACGGCACGGTAAGTGCTTGGCATCGGGGGTCCCTCAGCATGAGCTGCGGATATTGGCTACATGCGACCTAAGATTTGCGGCGTACTGCTGATAAGCGAGACGATAGTTGGGCAGTCAATGCGACACTCAAAACGCAGGCAGAAATTGTGGCGGTGGCAACACTGTTACTCAGGGTAGCAATGGTTTCGATAAACACATATCAATTGACACAAATAGTTTCAAGCCTACTGTATTGTTTCATGAGTCAAACCGCGAGTGGCAATTTGGTGTGAAAGTCGACAGTTGAGGTTGTGCACGGAGAAAACGGATGCATGTTCAGGGATGTTACCATGCTTGCAGGTCGAAATTTGATGACTTAGGAACGCGAGTCACATGTTAAGCCGATACAATGTATTATCCAAAGACTGCAAAAAGCTAGCGCTCGGTGCGAAAAATGTTGCGCCGGTGATGGGAGTAGAGTAGTCCAGAATGCGGTCATGCATACCAGGCGGGTCTCCCACAAACATTCTTTCAAGCATTCTCTCTATCACCCACAACTTGCGAGCGTATCCAATGAAATAAGTCCCGAGTTGGCCAGAGCCAGGGGAGCCGAATGGCATGTCATCCCTCAAATGGCCTGCTCCTCACCCTGCTCATCCTCAATGCTTGTCAGGGTCTTGTGAGCTTTCTGACCAGATGGTGCGTCATTGAGTTCTGTGTTCTCAAGCTTCCTTCTGCCAACAATTCGCTCCTGTGTCTCGACATCGAGGGCAGTCCAGCTTGCGAGATCGTGTAATATTTTTGGACAACGATATAGCTCCCATCAGCAGCTGCGGGATCGTCTTGAGCGGTCACTCCCTGCGCCGGGTAGGTCGCCGCCAACAGGATTCGCTGTGCCATCCACGAACCCAAGCAAGTCCCGCGTATCAAAATAGCGGAACCCTATCGTCTCATCGATGACCTTGACTGCATTGCCCAAAGCGCTAAGGACTTGCTGTTCGACCTCAAAACACATGTCGAAGCGATCGGCACGGATATGGAAAAACAGGTCACCACCAGTGGAAACCGTCGCATGTTTGTTGCCCTCGTAGACTGGGAATGTTCTCAGGTCTTTAGGCCGTGATCTTCCGGTGATGCTCCCCCAAGCATCGCCCCCATCGCAGCAGTGCAGATCAAATTCGCTTTAGGGTCTCTGATGGAGACACTCTTCGTTACGTCGTCGATTGCGGCCAGCGTCGACCTCGCCTTCTCTGCAGCCCCGTACACGCAGCTGAGTGAACAGGTCAAAAAATCGAGGAGCTCACGAGTGAGGCACCCATCCTCTGCGATTCTCCTCCAAGATGTGGCGAAGACACCTCAGAACAGTGGTGGCGTATCTCTGCTGGTCCCCGCTTGATTCGATATGACCGACGTGCCAGTTGTGCGGTGCGCCAAAACACCCCTTTTCATCGGTGTGACGGAGGGACTTCCTCAGGATCGAAAGATAGCAAGATGATAAGTATAATCTGCCGACAAGTTGTTGGTCAGAATTTGAGACGAACACGAAAAAACATGGTCAGTGTGGGATGAAGCTGGGAAGTGCGTCAAACAGGACCACATTACTAAACGGTCCAGTAGGAGCTCAGTGTGAGCGCACTGCACATTCCACGATCGAGAGGTCGGAAGCGTATGATGTTCGATTCTCAAGCCTGCTGGACCGCCGACAGTACGTGACACGATGGTCCCGCATTGCGTTCTTTGAAGCTAAACTCAATGTGAAATCACTACGAAGAGCTATATCAAAGTGCAGTGACAGGAAAACTCCGAGGCTGGAGTCGAGGGTATGACAATCTTGTTGCGTCTCAACGGAATGCACCTCTCAGCTTGGCCATGGACAAAGTCCGATCATGCTATCACCTGATACGTGATAATCGTCAAACCCTCGTCTACCGCCTAATGCGCTCGGATGACAGCTCGGGGCCGAAACGGAGACGGGCCGATTGCAGCACATGCTGGAAGAGCCAATCAATCTACGACTTTTGCGAGACAACCGTGGATCACACCGCTACCTGTGTAAGCACTACTGGCTGGAAGATGACTTCGATCGCGAGCTTCCCAATGCCATTTAAGGTTTAATCACTCTCAATGGCTCGACCCAAGCTGCCTAGCTTTATCGTACACAGAACTACCCCGCAGCTCTGCGTACCCGGTGGAATTCGAAGACGCTGGCAGGTGCAGATACATAGAGGCTTCCCTTCCAGCATTACTGTCTCTTACGACACAGCTACTCAATTCTTGCTAATTTCCTATCCTATATCACATTCATCGCGACGTACCAAAATGGCACATCAAGTGTTCGAGTGGCTGACTCAAGGCCCATGGAGACCGTCAATCGACCAGACGAATGGAAAATTGAACAGGGTCTCTCTGGTGCCAAGCTGCCTTTCCTTGACCAGACTGGTGACGTCCAAGTCGAGATTCTCCCTCGAGAGTGGTCGAAGGCATGGAAAGACGAGGCTGCAATCAAGGCGGTCGGTGACGAGACGAGCTCTTCAAAGGAGAACGTAAGGGCTGGAAAGGGTGAGTCTCTCGGCGTTTGACCCATGATGATCGAAAACGCAGCCGGTATTTCTAGTGAGCAACGGGCGAGACGCAATCGCTGATACCTCGGCCTACTTAGCTATGTTGAGTGGGAGAAGTACCAGAAAAAAAGGCCAAGGCCCATCGTATCCTGACGTCCCAGAACTTTCCTCCCAATCCTGAATTCCAGATGGGCCCGATTCCAGACACCAATCCGGTCTTACCTGGAACGCATTGGAAGATGTGGCACCACGCTATCGCTGGTGAACTCTCAGACGCTCCTGAGGACTCGTGGAAGACCGTTCTGAAAGAGAAACATCCGGAGATGCTACACCTGCTCCAATTCCCATACAACGGTGAGCCACCGAAGAGACTTGTGACAGACAAGGCGATCACTCCCAACGACCTGCACTTTGTCAGAAACCACGGTGGGATTCCCATCATCGACGAGGAGAAGTTTACCTTGGATCGATGGACTGGTCAACAACCCCGGGCTTTCACCATGAAAGAATTGATGGACGAGACGAAGTTCCCGCGTGTGAAGAAGATGATCACGATGCAATGCTCTGGTACTCGCAGAATTGAACAGATCACGCTTTACGCCGGTCAGGGTGACGAAGTCCCGCAGGCTCCATGGGCAGAGGGTGCCATCGGAAATGCCGAGTACGTTGGGATCAGCTTGAAAAAGGTGATCAAGGCTTGTGGGGTCTGAAGGATAAAGGGAAGCATTTGGAGTTCTACCGGTGCCGATACGTACTTCAAAGACGATGAGGTCATGAACTATGTCGTCAGCGTACCCTGGGGCAAAGTGAAGGCCAACGAGGTCTTGTTGTGCTGGGAAATGAACGGCAAGCGCC